>PVKV010002561.1:0-107971 GCA_004027835.1 Alouatta palliata
AGAAAAAAAAAAAAAAAGCAGGAGTTGTAATTCTCGTCTCTGATAAAATAGACTTTAAAGTAGTAGAAAACAAAAGAGATAAGAAGGACATTGTATAATGGTAGAGGGATCAATGTAACGGAAAGAGCTAACGATCCTAAGTCTATGGGCACCCAATATAGGAGCACCCAGATACACAGGGCAACTTCTTGGTGACTTACAAAGAGACTTGGACTCCCACACAATAATACTGGGAGACTTTAACACTACATTGTCAATATTGGACAGATCAATGAGACAGAAGGTTAACAAGGATACCCGGGAGTTGAACTTAGACCTCGAACAAGTAAACTTTATAAACATTTACAGAACTCTCTACTCCAAATCCACAAAACATACATTTTCTTCAGTAACACATCACATCTATTCTAAAAGTGACCACATAGTTGGAAGTAAATCACTCCCCAGCAATTGCATAGCATTTCATAGGTTTAAATGAAATATTGGTTGGCTGTTTGTTATTTTCCTCCCGTATTCCTTCCTGTCTCCATGTATAACACAATTATTAGTATAAAAGAGCTTTTCAATACCCATTTTTAGACTGCATTCTAGCCTGGGCAATAGAGCAAGATTCCCGTTCTCTCTCCCCCTTTTTCTTCTTCTTTTTCCCTTTCATTCTCTTTTTTTCCTTCTTTCTCTTTTTTCTTTTCTTTCTTTAAAAAAAAAAAAAAGAAAGAAAAAATGCCTTGTCCTTTCTCCTCCTCAGTTCTCTCTACATGGATAGGTGATTGTGTCTCCGTACTATGGGATACTCCCCTCAGATGCATCCTCCAAACTTGAAAGAGTTAATTTCCAAACGTTAAACTGGTGGGCTTAGGATTGTGCTCACGGGACCGGAACCCAGAAGCTCAACATGCCAGCAAAAGGGGAAAAGTTTCCTTTACCAGTCAGGCTTTTGCCCTCCCTCTCCCTGTGCAAGCTGGTAAAAGGCCTCAGAATTTATGAGTTGCTCTTAGCCGCTCCTTTGTTTTTAATATCTGTTTTCTAATAACCTGGCTTGTCTGTTCGTCACTTGAGGACCTCAGACTCCAAACAGTCACAGAACCGGAGCCTCTGAGGATGGCCCCTTCTGCGGGAGCCTTCAGGGGCCTCTGAAGGAGCTCTGACTGCTGCTTCCCCAAAACAGCGCCCCTTTTAGCAGGAAGCAGTTAAGATGGGTCTTCGTCCTTACCCTTCTTCTCATGGCCGTCAGATGCACTTCATTGCAGGGTGGAATGACACAGCCAAGTGCCCGGGGTCGGGGAGAATCTCCAACCAGACTGCCCACTGAGGTGAAGCGTCCGAAGTTCACCAGTTTGCTTTGGGCGGGCCCCTGGCCCCTCCTCTTCCGGCGTGGAACCTGGGATTGAGAAGCAGGCCGGAAGTGCTCTAGCATGAGATTCCGGCCTGGAGAAGGCTCCGTGTTTCCTCACTTCCCCCTTTTCACCCAACAAAACCCTCCGTTATTCACCTTTTAAAACATCAGCGACCCTAAATTTTTGTGGCCGTGGGACAGACAAGAACACCATTTTAGTTGAACTAAGGAAAAGTCCTGCAGCACATACATCCGTCTATACGAGGAGACAGGAAAGAACTATGTCAGATTTTTACTTTACTGTCTTCAACGGGGTGATGTGTTACATCATACCCACCTCCGATGTTTTTCTTTCCTGCCTAGAATATACCATGTGTTCAGCATGATCTCTGATGTTGATGATGATGAGTGTAATGAAGTCAGCTGAAGTGTATACAGTAGGTAAATGTTAGATATATCAATAGTTTGGCATAACTGACATCAACATTAAGGAAATTGTGTATCTTTAAGTGAAACAAAATATCAGAGAAATAGATCTTCATAAAGCAGGGTACAATAAGCATAAACCTGATCATATTAAAGGCAGTGTAGTACCACTTAAAGAACTTTCTACATGAGATTACCTACTCAGTTTTAATTACATCTGTATAAATTAAGTATAATAATAAAAATTCAATTGTGTGGGCACTAAATAACACAGAGTCAAATTTATATGATGGCCTATGGAAAATGTATGTAGTGTTTGGTATCTGACAACGCACTACAGCAATAGAACCAAATATTACAATAGCTTACGTAAGGTAGAATTGTATTTCTATCTCATATAATTATGCAGAAGTTGGCGATTACTCTAGTTAGTTTAAGGATAACAGGTAGCTGTTTCATATTAAATACATGGCTTTTATCTTTTTATTTATACCTCTTCCTGACATGATTTTTGTACCCAGCAAGTGAGGAAGGAATGGTAGTACGAGGACTATGAACTCACGTTGCAATTAAGAGTGTACAGGTTCAGGTCCATTGATGTGCCAGCGAGGAGGTTGGTAAGGACCCTGAACTTAGAAGGGTCCCTACATTGGTTAGTACTTTGCTGTCACTTTCTTGAAATTCAAAATAATTTTTGAACAAGGCTCTGCATTTTTATTTTGCATTGAACCCTGAAACTTATGTTGCTAGCCCTGAGAAAATGACCGAAGCATGCATTCCGCAGTCATTTTCAATCTCTACTGGCCAAAATTTGGTATAACAACTTTGCCACATGAAATGCTGAAGAATGTAATAGCTTGCTGGCAGCCAAGGAAAGCTAAAAGTTGGGAGTTTGATATTAAAAGAAAGAAAGAATAAATATTGACTTACATCTACTAACAGTCTCAGCCAATGTCTGTGTTTTTTTGCTGTTGTTTCTTTTTCTCTCTCTCTTTTTTTATTCCCAGAACCTAGCAATATGACACATAGTTGGTGGCTATATTTTTTGTTGAGGAAATAAATACATGGCTCAATAATGAAATCAATAAAACCAAACAAAAGAAAAAATTTTTTTTTTTTGAGACAGAATCTTGTTCTGTCGCCAGGCGCCAGGCACCAGGCTGGAGTGCAATGGTGCAATCGTGTCTCACTGCAACCTCCACCTCCAGGGTTCAAGCAATTCTCCAGCCTCAGCCTCCTGAGTAGCTGGGACTACAGGCGCGTGCCACCACACCCAGCTAATTTTTGCATTTTTTAGTAAAGACGGGGTTTCACCATGTTGGTGAGGATGATTTCGATCTCTTGACCTCGTGATCCACCTGCCTCGGCCTCCCAAAGTGCTGGGATTACAGGTGTGAGCCACCATGCCCAGTCCAAATCTTTTAATTTTAGGTGGACATATATCATCAAAAGAATATTAGAAAATGAGATTGGTCCAATCTAGTATAATTTATTATTAGATAAATATTTCCAAAGATTAGAAAATACTTTCAAAATTACAGGTTCACAACAGATCAAAGCAGATAAATAGGCCGGGAACGGTGGCTCACGCCTGTAATCCCAGCACTTTGGGAGGCCGAGGCGGGCGGATCACGAGGTCAAGAGATCGAGACCATCCTGGTCAACATGGTGAAACCCCGTCTCTACTAAAAATGCAAAAAAAATTAGCTGGGCGTGGTGGCACGTGCCTGTAGTCCCGGCTACTCGGGAGGCTGAGGCAGAAGAATTGCTTGAACCCTGGCGGCGGAGGTTGCAGTGAGCCGAGATTGCGCCACTGCACTACAGCCTGGCGCCTGGTGACAGAGTGAGACCCTGTCTCAAAAAAAAAAAACAGATAAATAGCATGCCTATGGAGCCGTAAATAATGTTTGGTCAAACTATGATACAGAGGTACAAAATCTCACACTCTGATTCCTGGAGAATGTATCAAGTTAGTCCTGGCAAAAGTAGTCTTAACTTGAAAACATTTTGGCATCATACCTTTTTTACTGTAACCACCTCAACTAAGAGTAATATGTTTTCTAAAAATAGTGTTAGGACAATTACATGTGATTCTAGGTTCCCAGATAATAGATTATTCCTGGTGAAACTAACATAATCACAAACATTTTAGCAATAGAGAGTCATTTTGTATAAAGCAAAACAAACTTAAGTGTCAAAATAATCACTGCTGTTTGTTATTACTACTGCATAAAGTAACTGATGGTCATTTTGATTACTTAGTATACTTGTATAAGGAATTTAGGAGAAGCTGCATCAAAAAGAGTAAAAGAGTTTGAAGGCATAAAAAGTGTACAAAGTTTGCATTTCTGAAAAATATCCTTATAAAAAACTATTTAGTCCCTGCTAAATTACTGAATAAATAAAGCATTAGAGTAATTTGTAAATTGTAAATTTTATGCTCATTACTGAAAATACATTAGAGTACTTAGATGTTTAATTGGAGGATACATTAGAGGAAAAGTAATGCATAGAAAGCATTATTATATTAGAGTGAAGTCTGAACAAAAATAAAAGGAGACTTGTAATTGTAATGACTCAAATAGGAGATAAATTTATTTCTGTTTTATGTAATGTGCAGGATATATATTTGCAATCCACTCAAATTAGTCATGTCAGGAGTAGTTAGGGGCTCTGCCATCCTTGAAACATGATTTTTAAGGTTGTTCCTTTCATGGCCATCCACAGGCAAGAAGAAAAGTAAGAGTGAGTCCAGGACAAGTTTCTTTTAAGTAAGTGAAATAGAAGTTGTTGTTTTCTACTAACATTTTGTTGGTGAGGATTTAGACATATAGTCAACTACTTACAAATGAAAAAAGAAAATGTAATCTAGCTAAGAATCTTTGTATCTAGGAAAAAAGAAAAGAAAAGATTACTTTGAGGGAATATATAAGTATTGTTATAATACTTCCCAAAATATATTATTTAAGATTTTAAAATTACGTTTAAAATGATTTTTACTTATGGAATTTCTAGCAATACTCTGAACATCCCATGGAATTATCATTTCTTAAACTGCTTTTATTTAGAATAATTTAGATTTACCGAAAAATTTATAAATATAGGACAGAGTATCTATATACTCTATTCCATTTCCGTGTTAATTTCTTAAATTTAATGCATTAAATTAAGTTAGTATCTTTGTTACTATTAATAAATATTAATACATGAGATTAACTAAACTCTATACTTTATTCAGATTTCCTTAGCTTTTATTTACTGTCCTTCATTCACTACTAGTACACATGAGAGTAATGGCTTTTTTATATTAACTTTGCGTCCTTGCTGTATTAGCTAACAGAGTCTAGATGCAATGACAGTCCTGTAGCAATGAGGACATCCACTGTCTAGATCTTGGTTAATACCATTTCACAAAAAAAGGAAAAAAAAAAAAAAGATTCTTAGAGAAATACCTGGCTCTCTAAGGCAGAATGACTGGGACAGGAAATAATACAAGGTCAGCCAGTGACAGAACATAACTCTCCACTCACTGAGTGTGGGGTATGCACAGTGACTATGTTTGAAACAGTAGAGTATGGAAAGGGAGAAAAAGAGTGAGCTTTTAGTGTAGACCCAGACAAAGACTACATCAGTCAGGTGATCAAGGAAAACACCTTGATAATTTATGTTGATAGTAAATATCCTTAAAATAACAATGAAATGGGTCTATATAGTCTTCTCCCAAAAAACATACAGCTGCAGACTAATTATGACAAAAATGTATATTCTGCCTATGTTGAATGCAATATTCTATAAATTTCAATAGGACCAAGTTAATTGGCAGTTGTGCAAGGTTCAGCTGTGTTTTTACTGATTTTCTTCCTGCTTGATCTATTTACTTCAGGAGAGGTGTTGAAACCTCAAACTATAGTAGTAGATTGTTTCCTTTTCAATTACATAAACTTTTGCCTTATATGTTTTGATGCTCTGTTGTTAGTTTGTAAAAGTTGCTATGTCTTCTTGGAGAACTGTCCCTTTTTTCATTATGTAATGTTTATCTTCTTCTCTGAACATTTCTCTTGGTCTGAAGCCTGTTTCTTCATCAATGAATATAGCTACTTCAGCCTTCTTTTGACTGACATAAGTATATAATACATTTTTCTATTCCTTTACTTTTAAGTTGAATTTTTATATAAGTGTGCTTCTTTTAGAAAATATAAAGTTAAATCTTTTTTGTTGATTATGACCATCTGACCTGTTGTAATTAGACCATTTACATTTAAATTGATTGTTGAATTACAAAGATTAATATCTATTAGTTTTCTAATTGTTTTTATTGTACTTACTCTCTATTTTTCCTGTTTTTGCCTTTTCTGCTTTTAATTGAGAATTTTTAACATCCCGTTTCTCTCTTTTTTTTTTTTTTAGCATATCTGTTTTAGCATATACTACTTTAAAATATATATTTTACTGAGAGGCTGAGGCAGGCAGATTACCTGAGGTATGGAGTTCGAGACCAAACTGACCAACATGGAGAAACCCCGTTCTCTGCTGAAAACACAGAATTAGCTGGGTGGTGGTGCATGCCACTTGGGAGGCTCAGGCAGGAGAATCGCTTGAACCCACAGGGCAGAGGTTGCAGTGAGCCAAGATGGCACCATTGCACTCCACCCTGGGCAACAAGTGTGAAACTCTGTCTCAAAAAAAAAAACATATGTGTATATATATATATATATGTGAATTTTCTTGAGGTTATAATATAGATTTTTAACTATCTTAACTCAAACTTTAAATAACACTATACAGCGTCATGTTAGTACAGGTATGTTGTAACAGAATGATTAAGAAATATTATCTAGATTTTGCAGGTTCAAAAGAAAATAATATAAATTGATGAGAAAATATCTACAAAAGAGTACCATCTATTAAACTATTTGTGAATTTAGCATAGAAAATTATAGACTGAAATATTCTGGAAAGTTGGGGGGCCACAAAAAAAAGTTAAGTATTACATAATAGACATTATATAATTTATATGTATTTTATAAATTGTTATAATTTACTAGAATTCTCTGTCCAAGGGAAACAAGACAATATCATAAACTAGTGTCAAGATCATAGAGTTTTCACAAACATAACTAAGATAACACATTTTACACATTTCTACCTCTTCCCCGTAAGTAATAACTTTCTAAATATTGTAATTTATTTCACATAATTTATAACTACAATCTTCTGCATTAAAATGATGACTATAATATTTGTATTAGTCTTAATGTTTAAACATTTTTAAGAAAGATATACATTTATACTTATTAAAGCTATGTGTAATCATCATGTAAATATTAGAGAATCGGGCCGGGCACTTCGGGAGCCCGAGGTGGGTGGATCACCTGAGGTCAGGAGTTCCAGACCAGCCTGGCCAATATGGCAAAACGCCATCTCTACTAAAAATACAAAAATTAGCTGTGAGTGGTGTCAGGTGCCTTTAATCCTGGCTACATGGGAATGCTGAGGCAGGGAGATTGCTTGAACCCAGGAGGCGGAGGTTGCAATGAGCAGAGACCTCGCCACTGCACTCCAGCCTGGGTGACAGAAGGAGACTCCATCTCAAAAAAAAAAAAAAAAAAAAAAAATTATAGTAATAATTTGAGAATCTGAAAATAAAATACAGAAAGTGATTTTAAAAGGATAAATTTTATTTAACAAAGTAAAATTTGCTACCGTGTTTTATAAATTCTGGATACTACTTTATCTTATTAACCCCAAAGTAAAGGAGGATTGTATACTGCAGAAAATAGCAAATATCTGCCACTTTCAAGTGATTTATAAAATAATACTTAATAATAGAGTAACTGTTTAGGTAATTGTGGTTTCACTTAAAATATTTTGTTTGCAACATTAAAAGTATTATCTATGTTGTATGAAAATCAATAAAATGAATTTCTTGAGCGAGTTGCTCATTTTCCATCCTTTTTGTGTAGGATGGCATGGACAGCTCCCTAAGGAAAACTTACCTAAATTTATATTTGAAGTATATTTTTGAATCATCTTCCTTTCCTATTAAAATGAAGCATGTTAGGTGAATGATGCTGTGACCTGGCAGTGGAATCAGCCATATGCTGTTGTTATAATGATGGAAGAATATGGACAAGTGCTATTTAAATGACCCAATGTTGCTGTTTTAATTTAGAAAAAAAGAATATAACAAATTTTATAGCATTGGCTCTTAGCTATATTGATTTTAACCTTGCTTTAATATAAATTATGCACAAGGCTAAGACATTTACACAGAGGAGCTATTTTTATTGAATCTTTAAATTCAGAATCCCATTTTTTATATCATACCCTCAAGGAACCAATATTTGTTGGACTTATAAAGTGTAGTGGGTATAGGGACCACTGATTTCAGGCTTTCCAATAACTGTACATATTAAAGGCTTAAAGAAAGCATATAATTATGTACAGTTCTGCCTTTTATAGACTTAAAGTCTAATAGAGATACATAGGTAAGAAATTAAGCACAGCAGACTATCAAAAGGTCTTTAATAATGTTTTAACACTGTTGGCAATTGCAGTGTAAAAGCAGTGTTAAATTTTGTTAAAGGAAAGATGAATAATATATTCAAATGTGCTATAATTTTTATCTCACTCATGAATTATTATTATTACCATCCTCATCTTCATCATAAACGGAAGGCAAGGGTGTGGGATATAAGAGTGCTGCAGGCAGAAGGCAGGATGCTATGTAAGAAAAAAGTCTGAAGACATAAGAGTCTTCCATTTCTGCACTAAAAGCCTTTTATATAGTTAGATTTAGTTTGCAGTGAAATAAATACAATTGAAGAGAAGGATAGAGAAATAGCCAAGGACTGTTTATGAAAGGAATTATGTGCCGACTAACAAGCTAGATACCTATTCTATTGAAAAATATATAACAGATTCATGATTGTCAGTGTTCACTCTGGTGACTGGGTGAAGCATGGATTGGAAAGGTGTCAAGGAGAATTACAGGAAAAATATATATTTTAGATTTTCATCAGCACAGCAACCTCAGTAAATTGAAGAAAAAATAAAAGCTCCCTACTAAACACATAAAATTGACAGATTGGATAACAACTCCCCTTTTAAGCAAAGCTAACAAGGAAGAAAGCAAAAGAAAACATCAGAACTCGAAAATAAAGCAGAAATTGAACCTTGGGATAACAGAGGATGTGTGGGTAAGGTAATGACGGAAAAAGAGAAAAATTCCAGTCTTGCTAACCAAGGAGTCTATAGGTTTTAATCACTGTGTAGGACATTAGGAGGAGCTTTAATATATGTAAGCAGATAACAAACATAATGAAAATATGTAAACAAAAACATATAAAATGCAGATAATGAAGTTGAATCGAGACGGCAGGACAGTCTCTCATCTAGAAAAAGTTTCCTCATAGGTGGGACTGCTCAGGTGAAACGGGAAGAGTGAGAAAGTCACACAGCGCAGCTGCAATTGCAGCAAGTATCCACAGGCCGCACGTGACTATTGAACCCTTAAAAACCGGCCAAACTGAGATGGGTTTAAATGTAAAATACACACCAGATTTCCCAGACTTGGTACAAAATATGTCTATAATGATCCCAGTAATAGTATTTCATATTGATTACATGTGAAATTATATCTTAAATATATTGGTTTAATTAAAATATGTTAAAGTATTTCTTCTGGTTTTTCTTTCACTTTTAACAAAAAGTAGCTACAAGAAAATTTGAGATTACATATATGGCTTGCATTATATTTCTGTTCAACAGCTCTTTCTGAGAGAATAATCTTTTAATCTTTTAACATTTTAACATTGCTGCACTCATATGATTATTTGTTGCTGCTGTTAACACTATAAGCCACTAGAGTTTAATTTTTTCCTTTCCTTTGTTTTAGGACATAAATCTTATTTTTGAATCCCCCTTTCCAAACAGAAAATCAAACCCAACCTAGAAAAACTGTATTTCCTTTAACCATTTAAAATGACAATTGTATCATCTAATGCTATTTTTAAATGTCCTTACTATATTTCTGAATTTTAAATTATTATTTTATATAGATTTTAATATCTGTTGATGGAAGTTTTTGCTATTTGATATTTTTCAATTGGTTTATTTGTTCATAACCATTTGTTTTTCCAAACACACTTTAAAATAATTATATTAAATTTATAATTATAAAAAATTTGATTAAGATCTTCTTTACTGGAGAGCAAACTTAAAAATTACTTCAGCATAGAAGTGATATATTTTACAGTATTGGTATATTTTTCTAACAACATAATGCATATTTCCAACACTGTCAATTTAGCTTTATACTCTTACATAATTTTGTTAAGTATATTTCTTATATTTACCTGATTTATATCTTCATCTACTTTATGATTTATTCTTCTACTTTAGACTTTTCCAATTTATTATGCAAGAAATGTTCAACTGTATTAAAATAAGAATCTAATTTATTTTATTCTACCAAAATTGAGAGCTTTCCTTGTTTCTGTTTGAAATTTATTGTTGGTGGTTTATTTAGAAGCATTTTAAACATTTATTATACTTATTTTTAATAATAGTTTTCTGCTTATTATCCTAAATCTCCAAAATATCTAGTATACAATGTACTTAAATGAATATTCACCCTGTCATTTTTTTCTGATTTTAATGATTTAAAATATATATATATTTTTAAAACTGCCCATTACCATAAAATACAAACAAAACTATATCTTAAAACCACATATATAAGAGATACATTTTAAATACTTTTGTTTACAATAATAAAATTAATTTCCATTTTCTGTAGTAAATACATTTTTGAAGTATTATTGATGTTTGGAGTGTTATTGAGTGTTATGTAGCTTTCTATTATTGCTACCAGTATTTTATATGGACCTCATTTCTCCCCATACTTATTCATTCTTGCACTTTTGAAGTCCTTTTCAGGAGTGTTTTATGCTCATAATAATGCTGGGTGGAGGGAGTGACAAGTCAGAAACCTGTAATAAGATTACTCTTACCCGGAAATTTGCATATTTACTATGCCCTCAGAATGGTGTCTTACTCAGGAGTATTGCATAGGTGTTGAATTTATGTACTATAGTTATTATGTGATAGCCATATTCTGTCATTGTAGCATAAAATCATAGTTCAGTCATTAATTGGTTAATATGATTGCCAGCACACAGTAGAATTTCAAGAGTAAGATTTTTGCTTTACTTCAAATTTCATTTATATGTGCTAATTTATGTACTTGGCTTCATGTCCTAAATATCAAATAATTTGATGTGGATTTTCTAATTTATCAGATATTCCTAGTTCATTAAAGTAGCTTATGTTACCTTCATGTAAAAGAAATTGAGATGTTTGTAATAATGTCCTGCTAAGATGCACTTACCAAATACTGAAATCATTATTGAGTGGTTGAATTACAGCTCTTGAAATTATTAGACTAGGAAAGACTAGAGATAGAATTATAAATCTGATCTCATAGGAGGAGGAAAGAAAGAATGTCAATAACAATAGCATAAATAGAGGGTATAGAAAATGGAAATGACTAAGTATAAACTCTCAAGTTTTAAA
The DNA here is from genome assembly GCA_004027835.1 of Alouatta palliata. Taxonomy (NCBI): domain Eukaryota; kingdom Metazoa; phylum Chordata; class Mammalia; order Primates; family Atelidae; genus Alouatta; species Alouatta palliata. The sequence continues at coordinate 11,336 of PVKV010002561.1, forward strand.
AATTCAACTGATTGGACTATACTTTCCAAGGATACTACAAGATTAGCATATGTGACTCAAATGATAAGTAGTATACTTTTGACTAGAAGGAAAACTCAATTTTGCTAAATAATTATTCTTTTAAAGTGGTCCAGGCACCAATGTAGGGTGATACTGTTATCACAGCGTGGTTTGGTTTGCTCAATGTGTCCTTTTCACTTGTCACATTGATTTGGAAAACCTACAGGTAGTCCCGTAAAATTTGATACCAAGTTTATTAAATAAAAGGTGTCTTTTCTATTTGGTTTCCAAAACTTTTCACTTTCATTCCAGTTGAATTCCTATATTCTATTACTTCCACTTTAGCAAATATATATGGTCTTATTTTGCTCCTAAGTTGTTTCAAATGGGTTATTTTATTCAAATGAATATATTTTATATCTCTTCAAAAGGAAGAGCTTTTCAATGTGCATGATGAAGAGAACAAAAGAAGGTATGTGTAGGATTATAGAACAGTCCATGGTCCTGGTTCCTTCCAGGCTATTTCTTCACGTTTTCCGAATAACCACAAAGGTGGTGGCGGCAGGGGAGGGGTTGGGGGGAGAGAGACAGAGAGAGACAGAGAGATAGACCGAGAGAGAGAGAGAGAGAGAGAGAGAGAGAGAGAAGGGAGAAAATGAATCATCTTGCATTTGCTGAAATGCATCTACCACCATCAGCTATTTCTGCATTTTTGTTTTTTTGAGCAGAGAGTGAACATTCAGAAATGGATTCACCTATTCACCTTGATAAAATCAACTTGAGATTCTTGAGATTGTAAGTCAAGTCACACTATGATGGTCATCAAAATAGTTGATGCAGTAAGAGATGTTCCTAGACGAAATGTATTCCCAATAAATTTTTGATTTTCAGAATTTTAAGTTCTATTGAATTTATTAAGTTCAAGATAAATTTAGAGACATCAATTTAGAGATATCAAGAATCTAAATGAAGTGTATTTTCAAATACATCTTTCATTCTAAATAAGGTTTTGACCATAAAGTTATTTTTATTAAAAATACCTGAATTCCTAAGACAACAGCAAAAATGGTTGTATATAGGCCAATTCAGGAAAAATGAAATATTTTTGAGCTGCATTTTTCTCATACATTGGTAACTCATGTTGTATTAACTTAGATTATTAATATAGTCTATTGCTCATTGAACATTTCTTAATAGATGGTAATATTTGAGAAATGGAAACATAAAAATATGTTTGTGTGTTAATCATTTACCCTCTAAATCTATATATCCATGTAGAGTTTGCTTAGTATGTTTACATAGACTGTATTCATGTTATTTTAGACACAGCATTCCAAAAAAAAAGTATTGATATTACTTCTCTCATTTCAGGAGAACCTTGACTCAGAGATATAAAATTCTAAGACAATTTTATCTTATCAACAGGACCTTTGTGCCAACACTTGCCAGGCCTGAGGAGTCCTAGGATAAGATCCCAGTTATGCACTTTCTTACCTATGGTCATAGGTCTTCTCTCTCACATGGCGGCCAGGAATAGGTGAGCTGTGCAATAAAAGAAGTAGCACAATGAGATTATTGTTATTGCGAGTCCATGGTAATTATACATGTTGCTCAGATGGTTTCTGGGTGTCAAAGTCTCTGGACAACTGGACCTTCAAGACTCTTCTAGGAAAGGTCCTGGAGGCAGCTCTGACTTTCATATTATGTGTCTTTTGAAACATATGGTCTATTTTGAAAGCTTGGGCACCTTGTGGATGACTAATTGTGGATGATCAATGCTGGATTTATATAATTTTTTAAATGTACTGTGAGCGTATGTGTCATATAATGTTAGCTGATTTAGACCTCAATTTCTTAGGTTATTCCTGTTTCACCATAAGCCTTGCATGAAATGAAATTATATACAGAAATACCATGGTTCATTTAATGCTCAGTGGTGCAATAAAAAGAGGACAAATTTGTTCCACAGAAGTCTATATTGGAATCTTGATCTTTCAACTTAGTTTGTGATCTTGGGGAGCTTGACATGCCACTATGAACCTTTGTTATTTTCACCAATAAAATAAGAATAATTTATAACCTAGTGCTATTGTTAGAATTAAATGAAATGAGTATTTGCTATGATACCAGAAAGATGGTGTTTAATAATAATATAAATTTTCTGTTGAATGACCTACAATAACAGAAAGTAAATTTTTAAAAAATCAGCTAACTGAAGTGAAATTCAATAACGTATATGTTAGCTGGAATAACAACACTTAGCTTATGATGGATTGATTATTTTCTGTCTGAACTGTCTTTTGCTCTTAAATGCTTAGGAATTAAAAGTAAACAGCCCAAGAATCCAGAATGGCTGTATTACAGTGTTTTTTTTTTTTTTTCCCCAGTCCGTGCCATGGGGTCCTTTCTCTGTGCCCTGAGAAATGCCTTCCTGACTTCAACAGGGAAAGCTGGCCTGGCCTGGACAATGCATTTGGTTAAGTAGTAAGATTTTATAAGCTAGCTAGAAAAGATCTGAGTGGCAAATAGCAAAAAAGCCCCACATTTTACAGATATGGTCATATAGCTAAACACAAATGAAATTCAAGTTTATAGAAAAAAACAACTAATAATATATCTAATATTTCACGGGAACTCAACTTTCAAACCAAAATTTTGAACTAAAATTGGTTTTTCATACTGAAATAATTTTCTTCTCAAAATATTTTTAGTAATATGAGTTTCTCTGAGAGAGAGAAACATATCTATTTACACTTGAACAAGGTATTTGAACATTTATTTTATACCATTACCTTACAATTTGTGAGATATAGAAATTTTATTGTCACTGGTAAAGTGCTGGAATAAGTAGGTTTTCAGGACTTGAAATTAAAATAATTATGCTGAGTGCACTGATTACTGGTTCCCAGAATGTAGAAAGGGAAGGAGAAAGCAAGCACGTTGCTAAGGAAATTAAGAGTTTGCTTTATCCATGATATGCCTTATTATCACACTGATTTTTCTGTGTTTGCTGAAATGTTCTGATATTTGAGAATCGGTTTATCTGAGTATTTTAATTATAATCGTGTCTCTAGTACTGGTTTCCTAAATATTAATCATAAAAAAACAACTGAATAAGCATTCTATCTAGTTGGGTTTTTCATAAAGATAATTGAAAGAGAACTTCAAATGTTTCCATTAAAAAATCTTGGTGAATTTTCCCCAGGTTCTAACAAGCTGTATCAACATAGAACTCATTTCATGGAAAAAAGGAATCCCACAGCACTTCTTTTTAATAACTGTTCAGCTACAAAATTTTATTGGTATCTTTTTATGTTCCCTCTAGAGGATGTAATGCACAAAAGCATTGCCACGGAACATATAAAATTACAAATGAAATTTATTGTAAAAAGTAGAATGTCTTCTAGACTGGTGTCAGTATTTATTTCATTCATAAACCAAAACTGCAGTATAATATATTCATTGTCAGCAAGTTCATGTGTGTAAATTGCCATCCAATGTTATTGACTGATATAAGACAGATATTGAAAAGACAATTTAAATTTACTCTTCCAAACATAAACTGTTCCACAAAAGCACTGTAAAAACTCCTTCAAGATTTTGGGTTGTGCTTGACATTTATGGTTAACTACATAATTTGGTTGTGTCATAATCCATTGTGTTTGGCAATTTGGCATTAAACGCCTGCAGAGCAGATTGGATCCTCACCACCTCACTAGTAGACAGCTTGAGTCTATGACGAAGCAAGCAAGAGAAAAGATCTAGACGACGCTGACCAGGTGGGGAGAGTTTATTTACACGGTCTCTGATCTCTAGTAGTTGCAAAAGTGCTGAGTCCTGGGATCCCTGAGTATAGGGGTAGTCCAGCTGCAAAATCAGGTCCCGAATTGCTTCAGGGTCAAAGTGCATGCTGTAGCCAAACACTTGAATGTTATTGATTTTCATATAGCCCAGGTTCCGGGAAGGGTCAATAAACTCCAGAGGTTCGTAGTAAACGCTCTCATTGCCATTGGGGCCATTGGACTTGATGCGACTCCGCAGGTAGATGTGTACTGTCTCAAAAAATGTCTTCCATTTGTTCCCCAGAGTTAATGTCCAGTTATAACACTGCAACGGGAGGTCCAACTTAGTCCGCTCCCAGTCGGGAAAGCTGTTTTCATTCACAGGCATAAACCAGCTCTCAGAGTGGCTGCCTCCGAAGGGATTGATGTAAACAGCCAACACTGGCTCCAAGGTGCTGTTTTTAGTTAGGCAAATCTGTAAAGAGAGACCCAAAATCATATGGACCAGACTTGACTTGTACTTATTACTCTTCAAGGTGAGGAGCATCCGCTTACGCCAGGAAGGATCAAACCAGCTATTGAGGCGCATGTCATTGCTGATAAAAATGGCATGGACTTCTATTCGTCTGTCCATCTTCTGCAGCAGGTATTTCATCTCGAGATCTTGCAGGTCAGTTTCAAAGCCGATATAGTGATCGGTGGACTCGGCGACTTCAGGCTTGCAGAGGCCCTGGCTGAGCATGTAGCCCGTGTTGCAGGTGCCGCAGCGGGTGCGGTTGTCTGGTGCGCATGTCAGGCAAGCAGAGGCGTCTCCCACCGTGCAGGGCAGGAACGCGGTGCACACCACCTGGTCGTTCGGACACGTGCACGAGTGCGTCTCTTCTGAAAAGCTGCCCAGCAGGCCGTTCTCATTGCAGTAGAGAAAAGACTGGATGCGAGTGAGCCAGTAGGTTGAGGTTCTAGAAATACAAAACAAAACGAATCTACATAAATACAAAGATACGTTGTGTACTGCAGTAAATCTTAGTTGAGAAATCTTCACTATCATTTCTTCAGGTCATCTCCAGGCAGTAATTTAAATGAAATAAAAGATTCACAGAGCTCATGATTGGAATATATATTACACACGTACACACACACACACGCACATGCTCACACACAAATGTATTCCGTTTATCACTGCACAAAACAAGATTAGAGATATACTTGATCTGAACTGCAAAGCATTTCTAATATGTGATATCTTCTAAAGAGATTGCATGCTATCTCATTAGGGCACATGGAAGCTGACTGTAAATAAAAATACGTCAGTTACTGCTTTTAGATGACAACCAACAAGAAAGGTAAGTGGTTTTATCATAAAATATCTATAGGAGAATCAGAGCATACAAATAGTGATTGTTCATTCATTTACTCTTATGTATATAGAGTACTAGTGTTGCAAGAAGCATGAATAGAAAGTAAAAGAAAACTGAAAGAAAAACAGCTCTAAATTGTCAATCAATGTATTTAGATGCTAGGGTTTTATCAACATTGAAAGAACAAGTACCCACTCAAAGAGATGATATTAAAACATGCTTGAGTTTATTCTTACAGGCTGCTCAAGAAAATAGTTGAAAATATCTCATTAAAATCAACAAGCTCTTTCAATAAGGGGTAAGTGTGTTAGTTTAATAGGTTTGATTTGAGTCATTAACTTTTTTTCTCACCAGGTTAATCATGATTCCAATTTCAAATCTCACTTTTCCAATTTTCTCATGTTATTTAAGCTACTTTGGTGTTTAAAACCAGGTAAAATAATGAAGGAAGAGCAATGGCCTTGTAGTAACACAATTCCTTGGTTGTAGCTTGTTGCTTTCTCATACTAGACATATGACCATGGGAAAAGTTGCATGGCCTCTATAACAAGCAGTTAGTCTCTCATACAAACAATTGGAATAGTAGTATCTTCCATGCTGAGATTTAATGAGAAATAATTTAGGCCCAAACTGTATGCATGTATTTAGAATACTGTACAGTGTCTGTTTCACAGTAGGTATGCAACAATTCTCTTTTTGGTATTCTTGTGCACTTTGATGTTCACATTTAATACATCTGGGATTTCCCGCAAAACATATATGCTGTACTCAATCCTTTAAATATCTACTTACTGTTTTTCATGGTGCCTTTTTCTATGTAGGATTTTTGTATTGCTGTGTATTTACTTATTTACATTGTTTCTCTCATTTCATATAATACTCATTTGTCAAAATCCTGTATGTTTTTTTCATAGCTATATAACCTGTGCCTAACAGAATGCCGGGAGATATCAAGCCTTTAATATTTATTGAATATTCAAAAAAAAAAAAAAAGCGTGGATTAGGCAAAGGAACATTTTCTTAAGAAATGTATCTTTAAGTGAAATTTAAACCCTAAACTGAACATTTAATACACCTCAGAAATCCTAGTTTTGAAGTAGCAGTTAGTAAAGTAATACAACACACGTTTTGACATTCACACAATTAAAAGCATACAAAAGCCTTTCTTGTCCAGTTTCTCTAAATACAACTGCTTTGTACATACTCAGAGAAAAGAAAAAAATAAATCAAATCTAAGGAAACCACAAAATATTCTCCTCTTAATTATTTCGTATACTGAAAATCACTAATTGAAATCTTAAACCTACTAGATTCATGGTTTGAATATGTCCCCCAAAGTTCATGTGCTGGAAACTTGATTACTAAGGCAGTGACACAGGGAGGTGGTATCTAATGGAATGTGTTTGCGTCCTTGGAGAAATGCCCTCATGAACAGATTAATGCCCTTATCTTGGGAGCTGGTATCTTATAATTGACCAAGTTTGGCTCCTTTTTGCTCTCTGTCTTGCCCTCTCTTTGCCATTCCACCATGAGATGATTCAGCAGAAAGGCCCTCACCAGATACCAGTCTTTTGATCTTGACTCTTCAGACTCCAGAAACCTAAGCCAGTACATTTCTGTTCATTATAATTACCAAATCTGTGATATTCCCTTATAGCAGCATAAAGACATAAGCACACAGCAGCACAAAAGACTAAGAATTCATTTCTGAATTTCTCCAGATACTTTTAAGATAAAATGTCTAAAAATTCTCCCAAAAGTATACCCAGAGTGTTGTGAAATAATGTGAGGCTGTTTGGCACTTCATAAACATTGTATCAATACATGCCTGTCTCTGCTACTCTTGCTGGGGTTCCTTGTTTTCTCACCATAGAATGTATGTGTGAAAAAGGTTCCTTTTGCTGGTTTATAAAATAGCCTGATTAATCATTTCTGTATTCAGTCTCATATTGCAGATGGTAATACTACATTTACAGTTACTAACATGTTTTTGCCGTTTCATCCTTTTTCTCAGTCACATTGTTTCCTTCTTTATTCCTTCCTTCTTTTCTTTTTCTTTCTTCCTTTTTTCATTGTTACTTCTCTCTGCCCTTTCCTTTTTTATGCTTCTTTATTTAGTTCTTATGTGTAGCTAATATAAAGTATATAAAATATACATCCTATCCAGATGAAAATTATATTTTCTTCCCTGAAACCAAAGTATGAATTCCTTGAGCCAACTCATCTCTCACTGTAAACTCTAATCAGGTCTCCAAATCCTAAGAAGAAAACAAAAAACGAAATGAATAGACCTAAGGCAAAGATAGAGCTCACAAAAGTAGGGCACCGTAGAAAGAATCATTTGAACACTTCAGAAAAGCAAGGACTTTTTCCAGCTTTCTGTCTTTTCCAATCCTTTGCACGTCCTGCAGATACAGTGTGGAAGGAAAGCATTTCAGCTGTTGGGTTTCAGCTTCTGCAGTTTCAGCTCTTACGTACGCTTATTGATGATTCAGCATACTGCAAAGCTCTGGTACCCTGAGACTAGAGTAGCATGTAGATTTTCCTGCTTGCTCCTTCCTGTCGCTTCTCCTCTACCATGTATCTTTTGACTATTTTACTGCATTCCACAGGGAGGAAATAGATTTTTTCAAGAAATAAGATACTTAGTAATCTGTCTGTTTTTAACCCTTGGTGAAAGCAGCAGTCAAAAATAAAGAATTGTATAATAGATTTGTCACATAGTTGGTTCCCACACCCAATAAAGTAAAATTTAGCACCCCTTATTTTAATATTGGAAGTTTGAGCCAGGCAATCAGGCAATAAATAAATAAATAAATAAAAGGTATTCAAATAGAAAAAGAGGAAGTCAAATTGTCTCTATTTGCAGACGACATGATTTTATATTTAGAAAACCCCATTTTCTCAGCCCAAAATCTCCTTAAGCTGCAATTTCAGCAAAGTCTCAGGATACAAAATCAATGTGCAAAATTCACAAGCATTCCTATACACCAATAACAGACAAGCAGAGAGCCTAATCATGAGTAAACTCCCATTCACAACTGCTACAAAGAGAATCAAATACCTAGGAATACAACTAATAAGGGATGTGAAGGACCTCTTTCTTCAAGGAGAACTACGAACCACTGCTCAAGGAAATAAGAGAGGACACAAACAGATGGAGAAACATTCCATGCTCTTGGTTAGGAAGAATCAATATCCTGAAAATGGCCATACTTCCCAAAGTAATTTATAGATTCAATGCTATCCCCATCAAGCTACCATTGACTTTCTTTACAGAATTAGGAAAAGACTACCTAATTTTCATATGGAACCAAAAGAGAGCCCGCATAGCCAAGATAATCCTAAGCAAAAAGAACAAAGCTGGAGGCATCAGACTACCTGACTTCAAACTATACAATAAGCCTACAGTAACCAAAACAGAATGGTACTGGTACCAAAACAGATATATAGACCAATGGAACAGATCAGAGGCCTCAGAAGTAATGCCCATCTGATCTTTGACAAACCTAACAAAACAAGCAATGGGGAAAGGATTCCCTATTTAATAAAAGATGTTGGGAAAACTGGCTAACCATAAGCAGAAAACTGAAACTGGATCCCTTTTTTACACCTTCTACAAAAATGAACTCAAGATGGATTAAAGACTTAAATGTAAGACCTAAAACTATATAAACCTTAGAAAAAAACCTGGGCAATACCATTCAGGACACAAGCATGGGCAAAGACTTCATGTCTAAAACAGCAAAAGCAATGCCAACAAAAGCCAAAATAGACAAATGAGATCTAATTAAACTAAAGAGCTTCTGTACAGCAAAATAAACCATCATCAGAATGAAAAGGCAACTTACAGAATGGGAGAAAATTTTTGCAGTTTATCCATCTGAAAAAGGGCTAATATCCATATCTATAAAGAACTTAAACAAATTTACAAGAAAAAAGCAAACATATCCATTAAAAAGTGAATGAAGGATATGAACAGACACTTGGCAAAAGAAGACATTCATACAACCAATAGACATATGAAAAAAAAGCTCATCATCACTGGTCATTAGAGAAATGCAAATCAAAATTACAATGAGATGCCATCTCACGCCAGTTAGAATGGCGATCACCAAAAATTCAGGAAACAACAGATGCTAGAGAGGATATGGAGAAATAGGAATGCTTTTACACTGTTGTTGGGAGTGTAAATTAGTTCAACCATTGTGGAAGACAGTGTGGCAATTCCTCAGATATAGAACCAGAAATATCATTTGAACCAGCAATCCCATTTCTGGGTATGTACTCAAAGGATTACAAATCATTCCGTTCTAAAGACAGATGCACACATATATTTATTGCAACACTGTTTACAATACTGAAAACTTGGAACTAACCCAAATGCCCATCAATGATAAATTGGATAACGAAAATGTGGCACATATATACCATGGAATACTATGCAGCCATAAAAAAGGATGACTTCATGTCCTTTGCAGGGACATGGATCAAGCTGGAAACCATTCTTAACAATCTAACACAGGAACAGAAAACCAAACACCGCATGGGAGTGAACAATGAGAACACATGGACACAGAGAGGGGAACATCACACACTGGAGCCTGTCGGGGGTTGGGGATTAAGGGAGGGATAACATTAGGAGAAATACCTAGTGTAGGTGATGGGTTGATGGGTGCAGCAAACCACCATGCCACGTGTATATCTATGTAACAAACTTGTACTTTCTGCATATGTATCCCAGCACTTTAAGTATAAAAAACAAACAAAAAATTTTAAAATAATATTGGAGACAAATGTCCTAACAATTCAAAATTAGTTTGTATTTAGTGTATTTTCACTTTGTTCCTTTTTATGTTTAAATATTAACACAAATAAAAGAAGCCACATTTTATTCATGTATATACATTGGTAAGACACTCTATTTACAGTCCACTTGGGCTAAGGATTGTGAACCCATGGGTGGCAAGTAGGTCTTCTGCTGTTTTTTATCAAAGATGTGCCAACGTTCCTGACATCTGCTTCCTAATATTTCAGTAACCATTCTAAATAAAAGAAGGAAAATAGGAGAGGGGAAAGAAGCCAGAGAGGAACTAAGGAAAGGGGAGGGATAAATACACTATAGTGAAGGAACTATAGGCTATGGAGGAACAGAAGAAGGAAACTAGAAAGGCAGACTTTCAAAAAGCAATTGACACGATAAATACCATGATATGGACCAGTTAAAGTATATTGGAAATCCTTATCTTTCAGGAAGTGTGTGCATTTTGAAAATAATTTCTCAAAAATCTTTTAGGGTAAAGAATTATAAGGAGAAAAATATCTTCCAGAGTTCACTTAAAATTTAATGGGAAAAATATCATTAGCTAAAAAGCCAGTAATGTTTATATCACTAAGAAATCATGTGACATATTTGAGATGTTTAGACAACTGTTTATTCTAGTCATTTTTGTTCAACCTATAACATTTTCCATTTATTTAAGATTTGCTCTTCTCCACAGGATACACATTATATGCATGTCAAAAGAGGACTCGAGTAGGAGTGTGAGTATCTGACTTAACAGTTATACTTTACCCTGTGACCTGGGACAAGTTAGTTAGCCTCTTTAACTTTGAGTAGAATCTTTGAAATTCAAGAATACATTTGTTGAAATTATGATGCTGCATGACTGTGGACTATGTATGGCTTTCTGAGTCCCGACGTGTTAACCTGTGATTTCACTTGCTAATCTGTTGCCAGGATGTAGGGAAGTAACATGTAAATCCCACCGACGGTAGAGTCTTACACTTGGTAAATGATCACAATGAAACAACATGAATGAAATGCTTGACTCCAAAATTTTTCTGTTTTGAATGACATCAGCTTAAGCTATGATCCCTTCTCTCATGAAAGATGTTAGGTATGTTAGACCTACTTTTGAGTCTATGCATGGGTTGGCCAACAGTCAGAGTGAAGCCTCAAAGCAGACCTCTCCAGTGGGATGCCACCCCTGCATCACTGGCTCTGCAGTATTCATTGTCATGACACAGAGTATTTTGATACTTTGGGAACAACTTGAAGATACCAGTCACCATAGCTACCATTCATTCACACCACAACGTAGCAGGGATCCTCCCATTCTGAGAATTTGCCTAGCATTGTCATTAGGCTGTGAACTCTATGAGATCATCACAGTGGAGAGAAGTACACTCAAAAGGGAGTTCTACATCACATTTGCCAAAGGTTGTACCTTGCGGTTTTTAGGCCATCAGTTCTTGCATGCATTTCTGTCGTTTTTAGTGACTACCGAAGAGACAGGGTTATTACAATAAGTATTATCATTTGCCGTCCGTTTCCATGATTATTCTCTACAGGCTATATTATTCTATCTCACAGGCTATACTGGAAAGTTTCTTCACTTTCCTCAGTAGCACTACCACTGACCATATCATCTGTAAACAAAATTCACCCTGATACTTGACTTTTGTTGAGAGGAAAGGTGAATTGATTAAAAGAGTGCAATAAGGATCCAAAAAGAGTGACTTTTTTTCATACATTTAGTATGAAAACTTGAACAAAAGCGGAGCATGTTATTTATATAACCACATTTAAACAGCACCAAAACTCAAAAAAATAGGTAATAAATGAAATGTTTTGAAATATGCTTAAACAACAAACTTTGAATAAAGTGTTGTTATGAAATGATTGAAGCAATTTATATATGGAAATAAATGTGAAAAATAACTATAAAAAATTCTAGGTATGATTGATGAACCAAGTTCCCAAGCCACACCCCTGACATAAGAATTTCTAGGAGTAGGTTTCGGGAATCTCATGTTAAAATACGCAGTCCTAGAGAACTGTTGTGTATACACAGTAGTAGCAAGGTCCATTATGTATGTCAATGAACACCCAAAACTGTTGTTAGGGATTCCTGAAATACCAGCTCACTGTCAATGTGGAGGAATATGTCTCAAAGAAGATAAGAAAAGTTGAAAGTTCTGTAGAGACAAGGACAACAGCAGATGGCTTTTAATTTACATGCATTTGGGGGCTCTGTGGCAATTATGTACAATCAAATTTGTAAACTCTAGTAGAAGTTTTACACATAAGAAGAATAAGCCACATGCTAAAGCCTGCCATAATAGATCACTTCTGTTCTGGTCCAGTAATACTAACTATCTGGTGAACATCTCTCATGTCTGGGCCAGTCACTTAGTATTCTTTTTTTTTTTTTTCATCTCCTTTCAGCAGTTTGTAGATGCTAACCCCATTTTAAAATCTGAATATGACTGAACCTTATCAATTTTAATGACTTACACAGTTACATATCTATTAAGCATTAGAATGAAGACAAACTCAGAGGAGAAAATATAAATTTTATTTTTTAATACGTGCTGAAAGTATTGTTTCACAGGATAACTTGGGGTGGGGGGGAGGAAGATGGTAGGACTTAACAAATAACCTCAGGGAAAACAGTCATTTCTTGCCATAGCAGGACAACATCAAAGACACAGTAACTTTTATTTGTGATGTAATGTTTAGGGTCTTGAGTGACAATACACTATACTGGCTTAAGACCATTTTCATAGGACTCAGACTGTCACTTTGAATTCTGTTCATTTACCTCATCGGGAAAACAGGAAACAAATATACGGTTGTTCTAAGAATTAAAGCACAATTGCAGGTAAAGCACTGAAAAGAATGCCTGTGTACAGAATAAACAGGAAATAAATGTAAACTCTTCCTCTTATTAATATGAATGTTATTCCTACCATCATCTTTTAAATAAATATTGTAGGCATTTTCTTTATTATAGCCATTTGTTTCCTCAGAAAATGGAGCATTTTATTTTCTCTTCAACAATTCACGCACTCATGCATAATATTACACTGTAGCCCTGTGTTTCATCTTTTTAAAAATAGATGCCATTTTTATAACATGATCAAGAATGTATTTAAATGTACATGTATGACCTCTCTGTGATGCTTTGAAACCCTCAAAAATACGCAAAACAATATTGCTCAAATTCAGTACATACATTCTAGATGCTTCGAACTGAAGTATTAGAACACACGTTGATAGAAAAACAATTACCTCATCTCATGGTTAAATCCTCTCTGAGCAGTAATAATCTTATTTCAAAGGTCCCTTATTCCAACCTTCTAATCCTTTATTGCTCTCCAAATCTCTGCAGTGTGAATCCAAACTTTAAAACCTAAACAATATAATTTCAGAATCTTTTTGAAGTTAAAGATTAGCTTATTTTTTTTGGTTAGGCCATTTTATTTCAGCCTTCATAGATTTGTTATTCTCAGACATGAATACTTTAAATATAAATTTGGAATTAGGCACCCACAGTCATTTAAGCAAGCATAAGCTGATTATTAGCTCAGTCACAGACAGATAAAACCAAATAAAATTCTGTCACTCTGTCTCTCTCGACTGCTGCTCTGGCCATCTCAGTTTTGGCAGTATTGCCTAGGGCTCATGCTGACACTCCTGACACTCGATAGTCTCACTGTTGAAAATAAATTTACTCTCTGAGAAAAAGAAACGTCACTTTCAAAGATCCCTCAACTTTTGAGTCTCTAAAGGAAGTACACATATACACACAAACACACCACACACACACACACTTTAATTTATTAACCTAAGTTCAATTATCTACTAATAATTTTGGCTTGCAAGAAGGTGATGAGTAAGTGGGTGAAGCAGTTGAAGATGCAGGTTATATTTTGAAGATAATATTAGCTGATGTTAATATTCATTGAGCTTTTCTCATGTGCACAACAGTATTACAAGATTATTTTATTGTCACAACTCTCACTACTCCTTGATGTAAGTATGCTTATTATCCTGACTTATAGATAAGCACATGAGTTGTAAAAACTTTAAGTAACTAAACATGTCCAAGATCAAGCAGCTAATAAGTGCCAGAGCTAAAAGTATATCCCTGGTCTGTATTTCTCCAGAATCACAGCTTCTTAACATCATGAAAAGATAAAATCCAAATAATTTATTACTTCATCTGGTTAAGTGGTGTACACAGAAAAATCTACTTACTTTTCAGAGAGCTATAGAAATTTTCTATCCACATTGATGCTGTATTTGATAATATATTCAAAAAAATCAATAGATAAGTCTCTCTTCCAGTTATAACAAAAGATAAAAAGAAACACACCAAATTCAAAGTGAGAAACATGAACCACACAAAAATAAACACAATTACTTTTCTGAAAGTAAAAAAAATTACAAAAAATACATTTTTAAAATTAGCATACACATGCTATTTTCTGTCAAAACTTACTGTTAAATGAAATACAGTTTTCACTAAATCATATTATATATTAAGATAAAAATGTTTAAAAAGCATAGGCAAGTTCAGGCTGTTAAGTGGTTAGTGTGACTGAGGAATATTGACACATGCAATTATTTCACAAATAGGAGCAACCAGGTCTCTCCCAAGATCTTTTATAACATTCTGGTATTCACCCCCATAATATCCATTTCAACAGGTCATTATTATCAAATCACATACATGACTTGTATGCTGTGAAAGAAAACAATTACACACACACACAATTATATATATATATAATATATGTTTATATCACAATTTTATTATCATAAATACCTAAATCAGTTTATAGTGTTTACGCTTAAATCTTTGCATTATAACCTTCAAAACCTTTTGCTCTTAAAATCTCTGCATTATGAATTCAAATTTGAAAATCTAAACAATAAATTTTAAGCTTTTTAAAAGCATAATATGATTTAAAGAAGGTAATTTTATTTCATCCTTCACAGTTCTGTTTATCTGTGACCCTCTAATATTTCAAATTGAATATAAATTTGATATGAATAAATACATTAATTAACAAGAGAGAGAGGAAGCTAGAAAAGCAAATTCAGACCTAAACTAGAAATGTCTCTTGTTGTAAAAGATTTTTAAAAACATATATTTAATATTGTTTTCTTACTACCCAGTGAGGGCTAGACATTTTAAAAACTGGACTTGTTTTCGCAATATCTGTTTTTCTTTAAAATATGTTTCATGTCCAATTTTCCATCAGTTTAAATGCAAATCAGTAATTTTTTTGTTGAACATTGAAAAACTGAAAAAAATGAAATTCTATCATTTAAATAATTTAATGAAATTTCGGTGTGCTTCCAAAAGTGGTACAATTTAGCATCCCTCCACACCAAATTTCTTTGGACTCACTATTTTGTCTCTTTTTACAATCATCCTTGTCCTCAATGCTGAATATTAGGTCATCCCTTTGTGTCTTATTTAAAGCAAGAACTTGGCTTCTGAAAAGGCTGAATGTGGGTTTAAAAATAATAATAATTGTATTAGGTTTGTGTTGCCTTGCTAATCAACTTAAACTGATCAATTTCTGATTGCATGATACCTCAGTATCCTTCATATAAAAATATACATTATTCTGCCTAACTTTGAAGCCTTTACATTCTGACAACCTCTAGCTGTAATTACTCAATGAAATATTTTCCCCTTCTTACAAATCTGTCTTGTTACCCTTCTAAGTATGCCATGTATAATTTCAACAATGGAATTTTCTTTTATAGAATTGAATGTCTTTTTTCCTCTGCTTAGCTAGTTCAAGATTTAAATTAATTTTTTTCTACCCTAAATGATCTTCCTTAACAATCTAACTTACAATTACTTACTTTTTTGAACAACTGTATTAACTATCATCTATATTACTGTATTTGTAATTAAATCCTCTATAGCAATATAGTGTTGTATAATAAGATTATTATCTTGTGATTTCCACTAAAATATACCACTCTTGATAGTATCTGTGTTTATCTACATTAGCTTTCGTAATTGAAATATAATCTCTGAAGAAACAAGAAAATGTATGTTGTTACATTAGAATTCCTAGAGACTAACAAAGTGCTTTTCCTCCCAACCCCTCCAAACAAAATTGCCAGATCAGACTTGACGTGGATTTATGTTGGGGAGAAAATGTAACAGTGAAAACTCTTAAAAACTCTCTCACTGGAGAAAATCAAATAATTATGGCACTGAAATTTTGACCTAATAAATGAATTTATGAGCTGGAAAATCATAATCTAATTTCTGGTATTGTAAGTCATGGGACAGCTATGTCACCAAATAACAATATGACATTCTAGAATCTATATTATTGTTTAGGATTTTGATCGACTAAAATGTAATGTCAAAATTGATCATCTTTAAAATGCTAATGTAGATGGAGATACTGAAGCTCAACAGCTGTCAGAAACTGGGCCTTTAAAAAACAAAACGAAACAAAAAGCACCAAGTAGTCCTGCATAGGTGAATTTAATTTATCAAAAATGTCACCCAAGTAACTCTCCCAATGCGAGAGCTTTATATTAACATTTTCTGGTGCTTGGAATAAAATTCTGAACTCAGAATCATAGCTGCATTAATAGTGATACCACAAAATCACCAGGAAATAATAGGTTCTATGGCCCCTACAAATGTTAACGTTTATGAGAATAAGCAAATTGTGTGTGTGTGTGTGTGTGTGTGTGTGTGTGTGTGTGCTGCTATAAAATTTGTACAATGGCTTAAAGAATGACAATTAGTAATTTTAAAAGTTGGCTCATTTAAAATACTAATAGAAACAGTAAAATGTGGTCCTATGCGTTTCTTTTTCACATGATTTTTTTCTTCAGAAAGAAGAGTACATAGATATTACACCTTAAATTTTTCTAACAATTTAATATTACATTATGTTTTTATTAAACAAACTCAGAATGTATCAAATGATTCTTCTAAAGACAGAAGCAATCTAGTGTGCCTAACCATCTTGGGCCACATTATTTTCCAGATGAGACTATAAAAAATGATGAATTAACTTAAAGTACTATCTCACATCTACATAGAAAACAAATATTTAGTTTGGTTTTACAGACAAACTTACATAATGTAGAACATTTCCTTCACTTCAGTGACAAGACTTCCCACTAACCAAAATATCATGCGATTGGGAAAAGAAAAAAAAAAAGAATCTCTTTGGATGATATCAGCAACAACAAAAATCAAATGGGTATTCAAAATACACTGTTCTCTCTAACTTGTGGGGTGAATCACAACAATACAAATGAGAGCCTTTTATCAGCTGGCAGGAAGATTAAAAACTTACTTGAAGAGCTTCATCTGTTCAGTTAGTAGGGAGAAAATCCTTAAGTTTTTTCCTTAGTGTTTCTAGTCAGCCTTAACGTAATTTTTGAACAGTAAATCCACTTTGAAATCATTTGAATGTAAGATATTATTGGCTTTTTTTACAAGGTTATGTTAACTTATTTTTACTTTTGCATTCATGCATTATTTTTATCATGTATTATCTTTTGATATTAAATGATTCTTCGGAGGATAAACAGAAAAAGCCACATCATATGTAAATAATTGCTAAAACCATTATATGAAAGGTTACATAATTTATTTCACATATTTACATATGATATGTAGATTAAAATACCTATCCAAACAAAAATAGTTTGACCTTATAAAATCATATATAATTTTCCAGCCAAGGATTAACGAAAGTCATTCTGGACATAGTTTATCAGATCCTCAATATGCACATACTAGAGGTCTGAGTCACAGTCTCTCTAGTATCCAGAGCCATCAAACTACTGACACATTCCTCATGTACACCATAAAGTGATAAGCACAATTATACAATGTGATGACTAAGTTTTGGTGTCAGCTTGACTGGATTAGGGGATATCTAAATAGCTAGAAAAGCATCATCTCCAGTATGCCTATGTGGATGTTTCCAGAAGAGATTAACATTTGAATCAGTGGAATGAATAAGAAGATGTGCCATCACTCAAAGAGGGGAGACACCTTCTAGTCCAGTGAGGACCTGAATGGATCAAAACGTCAGAGGAAAGGCAAACTCATACACAGTATCTTCTGGAGCTGGGACATCTTTTTTTTTTTTTTTTTTCCTGCCCTTGGATATCAGAATTTTAGGTTCTCCAGCCTTTGGACTCCAAGACTTGCACCAGTAGTCCCTCAGGTTCTCAGGCCATTGGTTTCTGACTGAGGGTTATACTACTGGCTTCTTTGGTTCAGAGGTTTTCATATTTGGACTGAGCCACATGACTGGCTTCAGTTCTTCAGCTTACAGGTGATCAACTGTGGGACTTCTCAGTTCCCATAATCATGTGAGTCCATTCCTTTAATAAATCCCCTCTCATATGTGTGTATGTATATCTGTATCTATCTATTACATTGTCTCTGTCTCTCTGGAGAACCCTGACTAATACAATAAAGAGAACACATTATGTACGTGACGGGCTATGATACATTTTCATATATTAATGCTTGCTTAGTCCTTGCAACCAATGCATGCTGTGAATGCTATAACTGTATCCAGTTATGGGTGGGGAAAGTAAGGTACACAGGATACCTCATAAGTTACAGGACAGTCTATGAAAATGGGCCAGAACTCATGCTCTCAAGCACTGTGTTATCTAGCATGTTACTGGCCCAAGAAAGGCACATAAAGTGAAAAAAAAAGGGAGAAAAGATATTTTTCTAGGTTATTATAATCTCACACCCTTCTTAGTGGGAGTTGTCTGAACTCTCACCTAGAGAGATTTTAGGCAGCCCAGATATGCTTTGGAAAAAAATGTGAGCTGCTTTGCTTTTTCTGGATGAAGCAACACAAAGTGATATGTAATTCATACTGGCATCTCAATATCGCCATTATATTTTTATAGTTTCTCCACAGTTTAGCCAAGTACAATCTACTAAAATACATATTTCATAGAGTTTGCTAAAGCCAGGTGACTTTGGGAGTCCTGCAGTATAAACGGAATTCTGAAGTGACTTGGATCAGGATAGCTGAGATCTTCCGTCCAAGCTGCCTAAGCTAAGAAAGGGTCAGCTCACCTCAGTGGATGTTGGCAGCCATTAGGGATAGAGTTTTAGGTTACATCTATATTCCCTGAAAAAATAATTACAAAAGCTGAATGGACACAGGACTAAAGCCAAGTAGGCTTTGACTGTGGAAGTTAAAATACGATTATGGAAACACTTTGAATCACAATCCATGATTCTTCTAGCACAAGATAAACCTGTCAAAAAACTGTCATGAATGAGTACACTGTTTTATTAAAACTTTAATTTGGGCAGAAGAAGGGAATTACTTTGGACTTTATGGTAATCACCTTTTCATTTAAATAGTTTATTCAAAATAGTTCCATTCTGTTTTAATTAGGAGGTCATCTTTATATATATTGAAGTGTTAAAGTATCTGACTGTGTGAGGAGCAGAGTGAATCAACAGCAACGTGATATGTAATTTAAGAATGGGTGCCTTATTGGCCATTGGTTGCCTATCCAATATTCACAGGTCCATTATTCCTGCTAACAGAACCTTGATTTTGTTAAACACAATGTGTCAAAATAAAACAACTTTTCCAGTTTCCCTTAGAATTAGAGGTAGCTATATTACACAGTTCTGAAACAAACAGAAATCTAACGTGGGAAAGTCTTGGCTTGCTTCTTATTCCTTAAAGAAGTCAACAGCCATGGATTATTCTACTACTTACTGCTGCTCACCCTGAAAATGGACAGGGGGTCTCAAGCTGCAGGAGCCATCTTGCCATTTCAAGGCCCCAAACATAAGAAAACTTGAGGGGA
Source organism: Alouatta palliata (assembly GCA_004027835.1). NCBI lineage: Eukaryota > Metazoa > Chordata > Mammalia > Primates > Atelidae > Alouatta > Alouatta palliata. The sequence continues at coordinate 31,129 of PVKV010002561.1, forward strand.
AGGGAGGGTAAATAATCGATAATTGGCCCTGAAATCAAGTTGAGGGACCATTGGCAGAAATTTCTTTCCACATCAAAAAGAAAAATTAAGAACCTTCTGTGAATGGAGACTGAAGGATTGGAGGAGTGTTTCAGGGTGGAGCAAATTGAATGGATTTGCATACTAAATCTCAAAAAAGTGTTTAGAGGGAAATACCTCAAAAACTAAGTTGTGTTTAGTAACTCTAAAATGAAAACCAAGCAGGTCAAATTTTTTGAACTTTTGTGGAATAAATATATATAAAGACTGAAAATCTGAAAGAGAAAGTTGAGCTTATTGACTAAATGGACAGGTGATTTTATTCCACCAAACAGAGTGAAAACATGTAACTTTGTACAACCATCAAAAAAGCAGTAACAACATGGGAAAAAATGTGGAGGTTTCAAGCATGACTGGATACACCTGAAAGCTTTTTAGTGCATGTTGAAGACAAGAGAAATGTAAAAGAAAGGCTTTTAAGAAGTAAGTATGTTTTCAGCCTCAGCAATCCATATCCCACTGTTTCTGCAACAATGTCAAATTAATGTTGAGAGTATATGCTCTTTGCTTGATTTATGAGGACATATTCTAATGTCAAATAATAATAGAATATTAACCGAAATGAGATTAAAATCATTGAATACTTCTATGCATTAGCATATTATGAATTCTTTGACCGTGGCAGCACAGGAGGCAAGTAGCATATCCTGTATCTTTCACAATGCTTTTTTGTTTTTGCACTGAAAAACTTAGAAAAATCCATTTATGGTCTTGGATTGTGAAAAACAATTAGTAAATTAATAATTACATACTGAATTTTTAATCTAATGCATACTTTTTCCTTTTCTAGAGAATCAAAAGTCTCTCTTTAGTGTCTTCTTAACGGTATTTGGATTCTTGTAAGAAATATTCTATTCCTCATTTTAGTTTATTCCCACATATATCACTCCAATAAATGATCTGAAGCTCAACATTTTCCTAGTCCTCTAAATTGGAAGAAACCTGTCACATATATCAATGCCTTAAGTTGTTTTGGTGAGAATTGTATTGAAACATAACATTCCCCAGGAAAGAACCCAGGACTAAATCAAATCTACTTTCAACTAGTATTCAAAGCACAGTGCTTCATGTTAAAAGAAAACGATGTAGTACTTTTTCTTCACATAAGCATTGGTGAATGGCACAAACTTTTGGCTATAAAATAAACTGTGGGGATCAAATGTATAGTATGGATGCTGAAGGATGTTTTGATTAATTAGATTGTGATGATTGTAAATACTACACAGTGTATACACATATCAAACTATGTTGTACACCTTGAATATGTACAAATATTGACAAATATTTTAAGATAATAAAAAAGCAATAATTGAGTCAATTATTCTTCTCACACTCCTCATCCTTAATTAATTGATTAAATAAATCGATTAATCTTCTCCTACTCCTCCTCATTCTCCCTCTCCCTACCTTCTCCTGCTGCTCCTCCTTCTTCTTCCTAACCATCATTGGACACTTAACTTAGGCAATGTGACTTTCAATTTATTATCTTTATTTAGAGAGGGCAGAGATTGTGGAACATAAAATTCTGAAACAACTTGTCAGTCCAGTTTCTGAAAAGTCAATCCATTTAAAATACACGTGGGAAAAGAAGAACATAATCCAAATCTTTCACAGAATTATGGTACATGAAGCCATTTCCAGATATCTGGAATTACTGAAAAATACAGTTGGGTCAAGAATTAAGTCAGAATTAAGTAGAATTTACTCTTGTTTATAAATGAGAAAACTTAAATAGCAATAACAAGTTACTCCAATCCTCCATCAATTAGTGGCAAAACTAAAATCAGGGTACATATTTCTACTATATTGCAAACATAAGAGAACAATGGCTGGATTTGAGATATGAAATGGGACCTGTCCAATCCATGATTTGGGAACTTCAGAGCCATGTGATTTGAGGATATATCACCTTCTTTGGGAATCAGTTTTTTCACTAATAACACCAATTAGGTTTTACGAGAATATCTTTAAATTTTTTTCTAGCCTCAACAGTCTATGTTCTACCTGAAGCCTCAGAAATCCTATGCTTCTTAACTAAAAATACTTTATTATAACTGTGATACAGTTTGGATATCTGCACCCACCCAAATCTCCTGTTGGAATGTTGTCCCCAGTGGTAGGGATGGGGCCTGGTGGAAGGTGATTGGATCACGGGGTGGAGTTCACATGAATGGAGTGAGTTGAAATGTCCCCAGTGGTAGGGGTGGGGCCTGGTGGAAGGTGATTGGATCACGGGGTGGAGTTCACATGAATGGAGTGAGTTGAAATGTCCCCAGTGATAGGGGTGGGGCCTGGTGGAAGGTGATTGGATCACGGGGTGGAGTTCTCATGAATGGAGTGAGTTGTCATGGAATCTGGTCTTTGAGAAGTGTATGGCATCTCCTCCCACACATTCCTCTCTTGCTGCTGCTTTCACTATGTAGTGCCTTCTCCTGCTCCGCCATCTAACTGATTGTGAGCTTCCTGAGGCCTCCCTAGAAGTCGAGCAGATGCAAGCACCATGTTTCCTGTAAATCCTGCAGAACTGTGAGCCAATTAAACCTCTTTTCTTTATATTTTACCCAGTCTCAGGAATTTACAATGCAAGAATGGCCTAATACAACCCCTAAAAAATCAGTACCTATAAATTAGATTATAGCAACTATAAAAGTCTGTTAATCAGAGCTTAGTAGTGCTATCCAAGGGAAAACAACAATCTTCTGTTCTCTTCAAATATTTTAGAGATAAGTTTGCCACACTCTGTGTGTGTGTATGTGTACCCTTACTGGTTTCTTATAAATACATTGTAATTATATTAAACCTAAGTAGGATTATATCAGTCCTCAAATCACAGTCCTTCAATCACTTCATTTAGTACACAAGTGGAAATCCTTAGAGTGGCACTTAAGAACTATATAATTATGCCTCCCACTCTCTCTAAGCTCACCTGGATTTCTTTCCCATTTTCTCACTCCACTCCAGCTTCACTGGTCTCTTCACTATTTTGAATACTACACATTTGCTTCTCTATCTGAGCATTTACATTTGCTGTTTTCTATTTCTGGACCCCAGTTGCTCATATATCTCTATGATTTATTCCTTAATCACTTTCAGATCTTTAAACTATTATTTTCTCAGTGAGGCTTCTCATAGATATATAAAATATCTGGCCACTGTAGCCCTCTCTGTCACCCTTCTCTGCTTTATTTTCCTATTGCATTTATTTTTCATTTTTCTGTTTTTAAATGTATCCGGAAATTAGAATTTTATGTCCAATGATGGCAGGAATTTTTTATCTCACTTATTCATAATCATAGTCACTATGTACTCAATAAATTAAGGTAAACAAAGAATGAATGAATGTATTTAGAAAATTTATAAGATAATAGGCATACTAGTAGAGATACAAATAAGCACTCTGTTCAACTTGCCTATATTCAATTTAGAGAAGATTTTCTTAGATATAGTAGAAACAATTCTCAGCAAAGTAGAAACATCTTGAAAATTATGACCTAATTCTCCTTTCTGCTCCCAACACTATACTTCAGTTCCCAAAAATCCACTCTTTCATTTTCTCAACCACTATGATATTTAGAATAGAGATTTATTTTAGGGAAAAATTTTAGAATACAGAAAATGAGAAGAATGAATCAAAGTGTCAATCCTTGAAGATCTTTCTCACCTACAAACTGACAAATATTTATAGGTCCCAGGTTTTCTACAGTATCTTTAAAAAAATGTGGAAAAGAAACTTCTATGTTTGTACATGCTATTAGTAATATAAGCTAAAATAATTACAACAATAAAAACAGGAAGACCCCACCTCTCCACCTCCCCAAGCTCAGTGATATGGAGACAGAGATAAGAAGCAGCTCTGAAACTGTATTTGCTTGGAAAGGTAAGAAAAGAGTTCATGAGTAGTCAGCCAGTAATAACTGCGGAAACCGAAGGTGACATAATCTCTTATTGCAGCTCTACGGTATGATTACATATAGACTAGGGTGAATGAAATTGATTTTCTAAACAAGATCTATGTATCTTTCTATTTGGCTTTCTTTTTACATCAATAAGAAAATGAAATTCAAAGTGTACATGTTTCTTTGAGAAAGAAAGCAAATGGATTACCTCAAAAAGTTGACAGTCGTTGGGAGAGTGAGGTTACGCATCTTAACTTCGCTAATTCATGCACTCTATTCCCATTTTTGTTCCATGTTGCTAAGGATAGTCACATTCATCACCTCTTGTGTAAAATCAGAGGGAAAAATGGATTTGTTTCCTAAGGCTGCATACAATACTGTCTATACTTGGTATTTCTTATCCAGATAATCCTATGATACGATAGATTCTGGCAGCCTTAAATTTCTCCTCAAAATAAATGTCATGTAGTTCCTGAAACATACTAATTGAAAGTATCTGCCTTTCACAAATGTGGTTAAAAGCTACTATTTATAGCTGAAAATTGATTGAAGTAGGCAACATCTGCTTTTAGAACTAATGGCTCTAACAAATAATGTGTTATTCTGGCAAGTGGGAATATACATATTTTCGATATGCTATGGCATGCCACACACAAGAAAATTAGCTTTCAAAGTGGTATGTCAACATTAATTTTCATAGTTTTATAATATCTCTAATCATAGCAATGGTTATTAGACAAAAACACCTGCTGTCCTTTCTGTTATTTGTTTGTAAAATTAAATTCAAAGTAGCATGACTACTATATAACTGGCTCTCCACCCTGGGGTAAAATGTCCTCAAGTGTTCTTGCAATGTCAGTGGTTGGTGTAAACATGACAATCTAAAGGGACTAAACACAATTTCAAAATAACGCATTTGGATTACTTTTCCTAATAGATTTTCTGATTCAAAAATCAAGTGAGATAAATATGAATTTTTATGTATGGAATAGTTACCTGAACAGAAAGTGAAGAAAGAATTGAAGCCACAGAAGCATTTGCCTATTTGCATATGAAGTATTTTTTATTCTATCATGTTCTCTTTTGGTTAATGAATCAGAATGTTTTATCTGATTTAAAATTTCTGTATATCAAACAAATTCAGTTTTTTTTTACATGACTGTCAAATACAGGGCTTTGGATATAGGGACATCATTTCTTCACAGTTATTCTCAACTTAAGCTTATGACTTGTTTAAATCAAGTTATGGTGAAAAGGGAGTAATTGCTGCTACTTTTGCTTTTTAAACTCCTCCTCTACACAAAACATAATTCACCTTCTCAGCATAATGTCTTTGCAGAATACAGAACTAAAAGTAAATCCTTTTGTAATTCAACTGTTCCTTGTTAGAGAGAATGTCTCATTGTTATTCACAATAAATTAATCTAAAAAGAAGCATCTTGTTAAAGGCTTTATGGCTGTAACATAAATCTTTCAACATTTAAGTTTAACTACTTTCTATAAGAAGCTTGTGTCAGCATAAACAGAAATGTGCACATAACAATACATAGAGTTTATAAGTATTTATTAAGTTCTTGCTCTATAAATAATTGTTGAAAACCTGAAAAGACACAAATAGCTAATATTCAGGAGCCTATATTCAATCTTTATTATTTTTAACCACAATTTAGTATGAAAATTTCAAACACACACAAGCAGTAGAGATTCTACTTGAGTCCCCAGGTATTTATGAGCTAGCCTCAAACATTACCCAAATCTTGTTTTACATGTTTTATCTACCAACTCCCACTTTTTTGTTAGGTTGGGGAAAACAGGTTTTTTAGAATGTTTCAAAGCTTCTCCCAAATCTCAAGTTATTTCACCTTTAAATATTCTGTGTGCAATTAAGTATATATAAAATTTTAAAACTTTTTAAAACATTACATTACACTAAAGATTTTTTCCACACTATTTTCCTTTTTATTATGTATTATTATTATTTTTTTGAGACAGAGTCTCACTCTGTTGCCCAGGTTGGAGTGCAGTGGTGCTATCTTGGCTCACTGTAACCTCGGCCTCCCAGGTTCAAGAGATTCTCCTGCCTCAGCCTTCTGAGGAGCTGGAAGTACAGGCGTGTGCTAGCACACCCGCCAAAAGTTTGTATTTTCAGTAGAGATGGGGTTTCACCATGTTGGGCAGGCTTGTCTGGAACTCATGACTTCATAATCCTCATGCCTAGGCCTCCCAAAGTGCTGGGATTATAGGTGTGAGCCACTGCGCCCAGCACCCTTTTTATTTTGTTAACCACCTATTGTCATGAAGTTTCACTTATACTGAGTGCAAGTGCTTATATTTGACACAAATTTTTAGTGAACTATTAAGGCGTTTTATTCGGAAAAATCATGAGAAGAACAGGAAAGGCAACAATGATGACATGTAATTGTATTTTGATTGGTTAATGCCTTCCATATATCTTTTTTTAATGAGCATATTGTTTATTGAAGACCCAGTAATCATTTTGATTAGATTTCTTTTTTTATTATACTTTAAGTTCAGGGCTACATGTGCAGATCATGCAGGATTGTTACATAGATATTATACACATGCCATGGTTACATAGATATACACATGCCTAATTTAGATATAAATTAGGCATGTGAATATCTAATTTGGTTACATAGATATACACATGTCACATGCATCCATCCATCTAAATTAGGTATTTCTCCTAATGTTATCCCTCCCCAATGGTCCCACCCTCTGCTATCCCTCCTCTAGTTCTCCCACCCCACAACAGGCCCCAGTATATGATGCTCCCTTCCCTGTGTCCCTGAACACATGAACACTGTGTCCATGTGTTCGCACTGTTCAACACCTGCCTATGAGTGAGAATATGTGGTGTTTGGTTTTGTGTTCTTGTGTCAGTTTTCTCAGAATGATGGTTTTCAGTTTCATCCATGTCCCTGCAAAGGACATGAACTCATCCTTTTTTATGGCTGCAAAGGATTCCATGGTGTATCTGTGCCACATTTTCTTTACTCAGTCTATCACTGATGGGCATTTGTATTGGTTCCAAGTCTTTGCTATCATAAACAGTGCTGCAATAAACATACGTCTTTATAATAGAACAATTTATAATCCTTTAGATATATACCCAGTAATGGGATTGCTGAGTCAAATGGTATTTCTATTTCTTGATCCTTGAGGAATTGCCACACTGTCTTCCACAATGGTTGAACTAATTTACACTCCCACCAACAGTATAAATTGTTCTTATTTCTCCACATCCTCTCCAGCATCTCTGGTCTCCAGATTTTTTAATGATCGCCATTCTAACTGGTGTGCGATGGTATCTCAATGTGGTTTTGATTTGCATTTCTGTAATAACCAGTGATGATGAGCATTTTTTCATGTTTGTTGGCTGCATAAATGTCTTATTTTGAAAAGTGTCTGTTCATATCCATTGCCCACTTTTTGATGGGGTTGTTTCTTTCCTGTAAATTTGTTTTAGTTCTTTATAGATTCTGGATATGAGCCCTTTGTCAGATGGGTAGTTTGCAAAAAATTTTTCCCATTTTGCTAGTTACTGGTTCACTCTAATGATAGTTTATTTTGCTGTGCAGAAGTTCTTAAGTTTAATTAGATCCATTTGTCAGTTTTGGCTTTTGCTACTATTGCTTTTGGTATTTTAGTCATGAAGTCCATGCCTATGCCTATGACCTGAATGGTTTTGCCTAGATTTTCTTCAAGGGTTTTTATGGTGTTAGGTTTATGTTTACATCTTTAATCCATCTGGAGTTACTTTTTGTATAAGGTGTAAGGAAGGGGTGCAGTTTCAGCTATCTGCACCTGGCTAGCCAATTTTCCCAAAACCATTTATTAAACAGGGAATCCTTTCCCCATTGCTTGTTTTTTCAGGTTTGTCAAAGATCAGATGGTTGTAGATGTGTGGCATTACTTCCGAGGCCTCTGTTCTGTTCCATTGATCTGTGTCTCTGTTTTGGTTCCAGTACCATGCTGTTTTGTTTACCGTAGCCTTGCAGTATAGTATGAAGTTAGGTAGCATGATGCCTTCAGTTTTATTTTTATTTTTTTGCTCAGGATTGTGTTGGTTATGTGGGCTCTTTTTTGGTTCCATATGAAGTTTAAGGTGTTTTTTCCCGTTCTGTGGAGAAGGTCAATGGTAGCTTGATGGGGATAGCATTGAATCTATAAATTACTTTGGGAAGTACGGCCATTTTCAGGATATTGATTCTTCCTAACCATTAGCATGGAATGTTTTCCATCTGTTTGTGTCCTCTCATTTCCTTGAGCATTGGTTTGAAGTTCTTGAAAAGGTCATTCACGTCCTTTGTTAGTTATATTTCTAGGTATTGTATTCTCTTTGTAGCAATTGTGAATGGGAGTTTACTCATGATTTGGCTATCTGTTAGTCTGTTTTTGGTGTATAGGAATGCTTGTGATTTCTGCACATTGATTTTGTATCCTGAGACTTTGCTGAAGTTGCTTATCATCTTAAGGAGATTTAGGGCTGAGATCATAAGGTCTTCTAAATATACAATCATGTCTTCTGCAAATAGAGGCAATTTGACTTCCTCCTTCCCAAATGAATACCTTTTCTGTTTATTGTATGATTGCTCTGGCCAGGACTTCCAATATTATGTTGAATAGGAGTGGTAAGAGAGGGCACCCTTGTATTGTGCCAGTTTGCAAAGGGAATGCTTCCAGTTTTTGCCCATTCAGTATGATATTGGCTATGGGTTTGTTGTAAATAGCTTTTATTATTTTGATATACGTTCCATCAATACCTAGTTTATTGAGAATTTTTAACATAAACAGCTGTTGAATTTTGTCAAAGGCCTTCTATGCATCTATTGAGACAATCATGTGGTTTTTGTCTTTGGTTCTGTTTATTTGATGGATTACATTTATAGATTTGTCTATGTTGAACCAGCCTTGCATTCCCAGGATGAAGCCTACTTGATCATGATGGATAAGCTTTTTGATGTGCTGTTGCAATCTGTTTGCCAGTATTTTATTAAAGATTTCCACACCAATGTTCATCAGGGATATTGGTCTGAAATTTTCTTTTTTAGTTGTGCCTCTGTCAGGTTTTGGTAACAGGATAATGTTGGTTTCATGAAATGAGTTAGGGAGGATTCCCTCTTTTTGTATTGTTTAGAATTGTTTCAGATGGAGTGGTACCTGCTCCTCTTTGTAATTTGGTAGTTCTGCTCTGATATTGGTTATTTCCTGTCTTCTGCTTGCTTTTGAATATGTTTGATCTTGCTCCTCTCATTCTTTTAATTTTGACGTTAGGGTGTCACTTTTACAACTTTCCTCAATTCTCATGTGGGCATTTATTGCTATACATTTCCTTCTAGACACTGCTTTAAATGTGTCTCAGAGAATCTGGTATGTTGTACGTCCATTCTTATTGGTTTCAAAAACATCTTTATTTCTGTCTGCATTTTATTATTTATCCAGTAGTCATTCAGGAGCATGTTTTTCAGTTTCCATGCAGTTGTGTGGTTTTGAGTGAGTTTCTTAATCTTAAGTTCTAATTTGATTGCACTGGTTGTTATGATTTCTGTTCTTTTGCATTTGCTGAGGAGTGATTTACTTTCAATTATGTGGTCAATTTTAGAGTAAGTGCGACGTGGTGCTGAGAAGAATGTATATTCTGTGGATTTGGGGTGGAAAGTTCTGTAGATGTCTATTAGGTCTGCTTGGTCCAGATCTGAGTTCAAGTCCTGGATATCCTTGTTAATTTTTTGTCTCATTGATCTAATATTGACAGTGGGGTGTTAAAGTCACCCACTATTATTATGTGGGACTCTAAATCTCTTTGTAGGTCATTAAGCACTTGCTTTATGTATCTGGGTGCTTTTGTATTGGGTTCATATATATTTAGGATTGTTAGCTCTTCTTGTTGCATTGATCCCTTTACCATTACGCAATGCCCTTCTTTCTCTCTTTTGATCTTTGCTCGTTTAAAGTCTGTTTTATCAGATACTAAGATTGCAACTTCTGCGTTTTTTTGCTCTCCATTTGCTTGGTAAATCTTCCTTCATCACTTTATTTTAAGTCTATGTGTGTCTCTGCACATGAGATGGGTCTCCTGAATACAGGACACCGATGCGTCTTGACTCTTTATTCAATTTTCCAGTCTGTGTCTTTTGATTGGGGCATTTATCCCACTTACCTTTAAGGTTAATATTGTTATGTGTGATTTTGATCCTGCTATTCTGATACTAGCAGGTGGTTTTGCCTGTTAATTGAAGTAGTTTTTTCATTGTGTTGATGGTCTTTACCATTTGATATGTTTTTGCAGTGGCTGGTACTGTGTGTTCCTTTCCATGTGTAGTGCTTCCTTCAGGAGCTCTGGTAAGTCAGGCCTGGTGGTGACAAAATTGCTAAGCATTTGTTTGTTCATAAAGGATTTTATTTCTCCTTCACTTATGAAGCTTAGTTTGGCTAGATATGAAATTCTGGGTTGAAAGTTCTTTTCTTTAATGATGTTGAATATTGGCTCCCACTCTCTTCTGGTTTTTAGGGTTTTGGCTGAGAGATCCACTATGAGTTTAATGGTCTTCCCTTTGTGGGTAACCCGACCTTTCTTTCTGGCTGCCCTTAGCATTTTTTCTTCATTTCCACCCTGGTGAATTCGACGATTATGTGCCTTGGGGTTGCTCTTCTTGAGGAATATCTTTGTGGTGTTCACTGTATTTCCTAAATTTGAATGTTGGCCTGTCTTGCTAGGTTGGGAAATTTCTCTTGGATAATATCCTGAAGAGTGTTTTCCAACTTGGTTTCATTCTCCCCATCATATTCAGGTACATCAATCAAATGTAGATTTGGTCTTTTCACATAATTCCATATTTCTTGGAGGCTTTCCTCATTTATTTTCACTCTTTTTTTCTCTAATCTTGCTTTTTTGTTTTATTTCATTGAGATGATCTTCAATCTCTGATATCCTTTCTTCTGCTTGGTTGATTCAGCTATTGAAACTTGTGTATGCTTCGTGAAGTTCTTGTGCTGTGTTTTTCAGCTCCATCAAGTTGTTTATGTTCTTCTCTACGCTGTTTATTCCAGTTAGCACTTCAACATTTTTTCAGTGTTCTTAGTTTCTTTGCATTGGGTTAGAACATGCTGCTTTAGCTCAGAGAAGTTTTTTATTACCCACTTTCTGAAGCCTGCTTCTGTCAATTCATCAAACTCATTCTCCACCCAGTTTTGTTCACATTCTGGTGAGGGGTTGTGATCCCTTGGAGGAAAAGAGGCGTTCTGGTTTTTGGTGAATTCAGCATTTTTTGTGCTGGTTTCTTCCCACCTTCATGGATTTATTTACCTTTGCTCTTTGCATTTGGTGACTTTCCGATGGTGTCTCTGAGCGGACGTCCTTTGTGTTGATGTTGAAGCTGTATCTTTCTGTTTTTATTTTTCCTTCTAACAGTCAGGCCCCTTTGCTGCAGGACTATTGGAGGCCCACTCCAGACCCTGCTTGGCTGGGACTCACCTGTGGGGGCTGCAGAACAGCAAGGATTGCTGCCTGTTCCTTCTTTTGTTAGCTTCGTCCCAAAAGGTACCTGCCAGATGTTAGCCAAAGCTCACCTGTATGATGTGTCTCTTAGGGTAAACAGGTGTCAGGGAGCCACTTGAGGAGGCAGTTTGTCCCTTATCAGAGCTCAAGTGCTGTTCTGGGAGCTCTACTGCTCCCTTCAGACCTGCTGGGTAGGGATGTTTAAGTCTGCTGAATTGGAACTAACAACCACCCCGTTTCCCAGGTGCTCTGTCCTGGGAAGGTGGGTCTTTATTTATAAGTCCCTGATGGGCTGCTGCATTTTTTCAGCGATGTCCTGCTCAGGAAGGAAGGAGTGTAGTCACAGTCTGCCTGTAGAGGCCTTGCTGAGCTGCTGCCGGCTCCACCCATCTGCTGTGTAAAGTTTCTTGTGATCAAACTTCGAGCTCAAACTTCCGTGCTGGCTGCAAAAATCTCAAGCCAGTGGGTTTCAGGTTGCTGGTCTTTATGGGTGTGGGACCTGCCGAGCCAGATCACTCAGCTGCCTGCCTTCAGCCCCCTTTTTTTCAGGGGAATAGGTGGTTCTGTCTTGCAGGCATTCCAGGCGCTGGCTAAAATGGCTGCCCAGTTTTGTGCTGAAAACCTGCGCAGCACCGGTGAGAATCTCCTGGTCTGCGGGCTGCAAAGACAGTGGGAAAAGTGCAGTATCTGAACCAGAGTGCTGAGTGTCTGGGAAAGTTCCTGATGGCCACCCTTGGGTAGGTCAGGGAGTCTTTTGGTCCCTTGCACTTCCCAGGTGAGGCAACATGCCACCCTGCCTTGGTTTGCCCTCCTTGGGCTACACCCACTGTCCAACCAGTTCCATTGAGAAGAACCTGGTACCTCAGTTGAAATGCGGAGATCAGTCGCCTTCTGCCTCTCTCTCGCTGCAAACTGCGCTCCGGAGCTGTTCCTATTTGGCCATCTTGGCGGAAGTCCTCCATATGTCTTTTTGTGTTGTAAAATCATTACATCGGGAGTCCCAGTTTCTGAAATAAGCATCATCTAATTTGGAGAACTGTTGTGCTGCTGGTACAGTTCCCCTGGGGACGTTCACTGGGGACTGCAGGCTACTCCCCAGCTGGGGTGTGGCCGGAGCCACACTCAGCACTTACTGATCCTCAAAGAGCAGCTGTTTGTTAGCCTAACTAGTTTTCAGTAAAGTAAGGAGCTGAGTCCATCACATCTAGCAAGTAGATATAGTACTTCTCTGTTTCCTTCAAACTGCTAGATGAGCGTTATTTTTACCTTTTAATTTATTTTCCCTTTTGAGGAAGAGGTTAACTACATTCTATGGCCATTCTGGAAGACATATTTGAAAAAAATCCAAAGGCTAGTCATTAGCAGCTCGTGGTTCTGCAATCAAAGAAGGTAGACTTCTGAAAATCCCAGGTTTACCTTATTCCCCTTCAGCATTAGTTTTCCTCTATTACAACCTAATTTCATTGCAGCCAATACACAATAAAGTATTTCATAATAAAATTTTACTATCCCATGAAGATGGAATAGAAAATAATTTGTTGTATGGAATATGTGTATTACAAAATACAACACAGAAAACAAGAAAACAGCAGGTTCATTGACTATGACACCTTAACATTGTCATATAAGTACTGTTTTCCTATAACGTCAAGCATTTAAAATGTTACAAACCTACTTTTTGTTAAGTACAAAATCTTTCTAAAACTGGCTATTTGTAAACAAAATATAGATTTTTAAACATAAGATTTGCATAATGCCAACAAATAGGCATATCTATGTCTGTAGACTAAGAACAAAAAAAATGCAATAAGTGAAACTATGATGTATCATGTAGAATTGAAATCACACTTGGAAAAATGCAAACCAGAAAGACATCTTTTGGTATAGCACGACATGTTGTCAACCAAAGGGAAAATGCCACAAAATGAAATTATGAATAAATAAGGCATATTGGCAAAACTGGAAAAAAAAAAAAGTCTTGAAAGGCAACCTCTCACCGAATCTAACACAAAATCGGCCAGAGCTATAGTTTGCTTTGTTAATAGCAGACTGCCACTACTGCTACTGTATAATTGCCAAAAGCATAACAAAATGTGTTTTACTATTTGGGGACATGAAGACAATTAAAATAGCATATTAATATTAGAAATGGAAACAAAACTGATTTTATAAAAAAAAAAAATTTACAGTATGATAGAACTAAAAGCACAGACCAATGATAATTGTCCAATTAAGAGAAACAGAGCACACATTAAGGTAACCAAACAACAAAGACTATGCAGTGATAAAAATCAAAACAGAAATATCAAGTGTTTTTGAAATCAATTTGCTATCAATATGTTATTGATATGTTTGTATTTATTACAGAAGCAAATAATATTTCTACAAATAAACACTAAAAATATTATTACCTTGGTTCCCCTATTTCAAAATATATAAAATCCAGAAAAAAATTTAAATTAATTTCCATATGAAAACCTTGCATAAGCATTAATATGAAAGTTTAGGCAGTAAGTTCTTATTGAGTTCTAATTATCTGTCAGCATCATTTTAGATACTATTATGTTGGGAAAGTGGAAAGAGGAGGATTAGAAAAGAAAGCAGAGCTATTCTTGATGAACTCCAAGTGCCCATTATACTAGAACCTCAAATATATGCAACAGATACATGATGTAAAATAAAAAAATAAATAAATTAGGAGTATGTCAATAAGTGCAAGAGGAATTTTTAAAACTAAAAATCATATGGAATGAAACAGCCAAATGAGATGGCAAATGAACTGAGGCTTGTAGAATGAATGTAGTATAATGTGACTAAGTGGAGGGGGATAATAGAGCATTATCACTGTGAAGAATATTATATTACAAGGGTAGTGGCAGTGAGGTGATATGTTTCAACTGACATGACTCCAACTGCCTGAGACCACTCCACTTGCACGATCTACCATCAACTTTAATTAGCATGTGGAATATTGAATCCTTATCTCTTTTATTTTCTGCCATCAGAACCATTGTTTAACTCAATTACATAGTCTTAAATTCACACATTTGTTCATTTGTACATTCATGTATTGATACATTCACATGCTCACCTACTAGATATGAATATAAATACTATACTGGGTTGAATAGTGTCCTCTCCAAATCCATGTTTATTCAGAATCTCAGACGTAACCTTATTTGAAAATAGGGTCTTTGCAGATATAATTGGTTAAACTTAGATGAGTTCATATTAGATTAGGGTAGGCTCCAAATTCAAGTCCTTATAAGAATAGGAGATTGCAGACACATAGAGGGAAGAAAGCCATTTGACAGTGGAGGCAGAGATTGAAGTAATGCAGCTGCAAGCCAAGAAACACCAGGAATCAGAGGCATGAAAGGTTTTCTCCCTGGAACCCTCAGAGGGTGCATGACCTGTTTTACATCTTGATTTTAGATTTCTGTATTTCAGAACTTTGAAAGAATAAATGTCTGTTGTTTTACACCATCTAGTTTGTAGTAATTTCTTACTGTAACCTTAGGCAACTAATACAGAAATGGGTATACAGTGTTTAGTCTGTGCCAGCTACTGAGATTATAAAATTATAAATCTGAGGTCATGTCCTTCAATAGCAGAGAGTCTAGCATAGGGAAACTGGGAATCACTTTTCAATTCTTCTGTTGGGACAGATAGTTGCAACAGCACTTGAACTTTTGAACACATTATTGTTGAGTGTGCCAGACTTCAAGGTTTAGCTGTCTTTTCAACTGAGAAATTTCTGTAGCTGGTCACATAAGCAGCTAAGTAGATCAAAGCCTGATGGAGATACCTGTTTAGCTGTTCACCCCTATAGGAAGAGAACTGGCTTGTTTACTGCTTATTATGCTTGTTTCTTGCTCAAAACGTATTGGACTCTTGGCCTCCTGTATCTCGGCTGTAATGAAAACCCATAACATGTAAATAATCCATCTGGACCACTTACACAACCCCTGTGTGAAATGGAGTTAAAGGGGACTGGAGCAAATATGCTAATGCTTATACTACTTGCTTTGTCAATAGTAATAATGACCTTAGTCTCTGACTCAGGAGTCTGTGTCTTCTGCTAACATCTATGAAAAGTAATAAATGAAAAATTTAGCTTGTAACTATGGTAAAATCTCAGAATTATGAACAGTTTTTGAGACTTCCTTTCTATCCATTCAGGTTCTAAATTTTATTGTCTCATCATTTTCAATGTCCATAAGTACTCAGTAAAACGTATATTAAGTTATACTTGGTATGACTTATATTTAGATAGTACTTAATACCAGTTATACAAAGTAGCACTTAGTACCACTTACAAAGTAGTACTTAATAGTACTCAAAATGCTGCCATAACTACTAATTAGAATATTGATTTTTTCTAAATTTTGTTCTAAATAAATAACCATATTATTAAGCCAAAAGGAAAAACTGTAGACTTCCCTTGCAAAATTTCCAGTGAATTATTCAAAGCCTAATACAATACTGTTAGATTTTGTGAATTGCTGAAATTTGTATTTTACTGTCCATTGATAAGCACTCTCTTTTAATAGTTAACTAAATATGCTCACGTTCACAACTTCATTTAAATGATTTCCCCTATTTAGATAGTTGCATCAAACTTTGCCTAAGTTCTTCCCTTATTTTGTAGACAAATTGTATAGAGATTCTCTGAATTGTCTTCAGTTACTACTCCTTGGTGATTCTGAAGTCATTTAAAATATCTTTATACTTATATATGGCATATACTCTTACACTATGGTTTTAATTTGTTTCCTAATTTATATATGGTGGAAACTTGATCCTCAGTGCAACAGTGTTGCAAGATGAGATGATGAGATCACAGGGCTCTGCCCTTGCAAAGAGATTAATATAGTCATCACAGCAGTGGGTTGGTCACTGAGAAAGCGGGTTTGTTTTGAAAGTAGGTTTGTCCCTCTCGTGCTGTCTTGCTTTCGGTGAGTGCTCTCTCACCCTCTTGTGTTCTACTATAGAATGACACAGCAAGGAGGCCCTCACCAGATGGTGGCACCTTCATATTCGACTTTATGGCCTCCAGCGAGAAATCAATTTCTCTTATTTATAAATTACCTGGCCAGTGGAATTCTGTTAACAGTAGCATAAAACAGACTAAGACACCTTATATCTCTAAATGATCCTATGCTTTTTAGAGCTGATGGCAAAAACTTATGTTTTTATTCTTAGAGTCCACCGAAATGTACAACATATAGAAACTGCTTAATAAATATTTATTGACAATAAAAATAAAAACAGTGATACCTGATGGAATTAAAAAAATCATTTCAAGTTAAACAGTTTACAACTATTTTATAAAACTCATTTATTTATATTATGTTTTTAATAAATAGTTTTGAACACAAAACATTATATAAAACACTGTGGGTATAAAAACATTCGAAACAATTTCAAAGCTTATGAGAAGGGACAGAGATGTACAAATTGGTGTAAAAAGAACAAGGAAAGGAGAAGTGTGGTTGTCCAATGCAAGTAGTGTACATTTTTATAAACAACTGTGCACTATTTATGGAAGTAAAAATTCATGTTTATATTTAACTAAAATCTTCACAGATACAAATCAACCTCTGGATGTTATGAGAAAATATATTCCACAGAGTGTCATGAAGGTGACTAAGAAAATTAATTAGATCAGCATTTGCAATGTACCATGAGTCAGAGAATCAAGGAAATTAAAGCAGGATAGGACCTTGGAGATCACCTTGTCCAACACCTTCATTTGGTAGATGAGGAAATTGAAACCAGATTGACAAGGATAATTTCCCAAGGTCACACAGATAATTAGTAGCAGAACAAGGCCTCAAATGTAAGCATTCAAATGCCTAACTAGGGTCCTTTCAACTAAATAAAGGTCATGCTGTTTTAAAGCATTAAAAAAATAAAACAGAATGAAGAGTTCTGACATGAAGTACATTCTAAAGAGGTAATAGTGAGCATGTTTATATATGCCTATATGTGTAGCAAAAAAATGCATATGCATAGTAAAGGTATATATATATACACATACATAATATATATACTCATATATACACACACTATTTTTTTAATGAAAGGTATAGATATGCACATATATCTTTCTTCTCTTTTATAATGCTTTAAAACATACTTTCTTTTCTCCTTGAAGAATAGGTTGTATATTTTATTTCAACAATTATTAACATGCAATTTTTTGATAATGATGAAGAAATAAGCAGTGAGATTGAAATAGCTATTCAGAATATGTAATTGATTTTCTGCATGGTTCATTTGATTATCTTAAAGAATTTTCTACATTTCCAGAAACGAATCTAACACTTGAAAATTAAAATTACAATGAGAGGGTATGGTAGAGACTATAACTTGTGTGTTAATATTCATCTTCCTTTTTTTGCATAGCAAGAAACTTTTTAGCTGAGTACCTACATAGCCAAAGGCCAAATTTTCTAAATGTTTTTGTACCTATAGTGATAGAAGAATAAGTTCTGCTCTCTGGATTGTAATTGACATATATTCAACATTTAAGGCCTGTCTCCACAGAGAAGAGCAGGCTCTCTCTTTTTCATTTCTCCTTCACTGCTGCTAGAATGCAGTCACTGTAGTGGTAGCTGCAGTCACCACACAAGCAACAGCTAAAAGGAAACTGCCCCTCTAACACTGCGAAGCTACCATACTAGCCATTAAAAAAACCTTCCTAGTTAATCACATAAGTGAGAAAAATACTCCTACCTTGTGTAAGATATCATTTGAGTCTTTTTCTTTGGAGCACCTTAACATACACCCTAATTTAATTGGAATTGATTTGACTGGGGAACTTAGATGTTTTCATTCACTGAAAATTATATGTGCAAATCTTTAAATATTGGAATAAAAAAATGGACGTTGGCATGACAAAATGCTGATAGAAATTCTTCTAACCTAAGAACAATTTAAAAAAATAAATCATTAAAAATAAATCTAACAGTTCATATCATAGGAACACTGATTTTTCTAAATAAATAATTGTATTAAATTGTACTGCTGCACTTTCTGTATGTTACCTTGAATTTGCAGAACTACCTACAGTACTACGGAGAACTCCACTCCACCTCCACCATGGTCTGCTTTGCCTGCCTCTCCCCTGTGTTCTTCTGAATATTCCAGAGGTATATTCTGTTAAAATACCCCCCCATCATAGTACTTACTGCCTGTTATTATAATTGTGTATTTACGTATTTTTATTGTCCATTGAAGCAGGTCACCTCAGTTTTAGCACTTTGAATTCCCAGTTCACTGACGATGCTCAATGTCTTTGCATTTGATATTTATTTCCTTTCATCGATCTACATTGACCAGCCGGCCACATCTTTCATCGTCTTTGTTCAAATTTTACCTCTTTAGAGAAATTTCTCTGAATAAAATGGCACTCTCCTCCCCAGTCAATCATTATCACATTAACCTGTTCATTTCCTTTGTAGATTTTAATATCAGAAATTATCTGATGCATATATTTGTTGATTGTTTATTGTCTGTTTTCTCCTTATAGTCTTTTTGAATGTATATTACATAACAGAAAGAGTACTGGGAGTCTACAAATTTAAACATAGATATAGTTTCTACCTTCATTGGATTTATAGAGCAGTGAAGAAAACAAGCTTTTAACAAATGATTAGTCAGGTGACCATTGAAAGTGTAATGTGGTTCTTATACAAATGACATATTTAATTTGACCATAAACAGTATTAATTTATTTCTTAAGTGAATGGATCACAAACTTACTGAGTCTCAACAATGTACACAATATGGAATCAAATTGTAAATGTAGAAAAATTACTAATGCAGAATTATGAGCCTTTTCTAATAAACTATAATTTAAATGGATATATTTAATATCTTTATCTGAATTTATTATTGTGGAGCTAAAGGGATGATTATATATTTGAACAGGTATTTCAAATTTTTCCTTTAAACTGTAGAATAATATATTCTGTATTCCTCTGCCTAAGAGATACCTAATAAAAATGCATGTGGTTAATAATATAATTTGAAATATTAAAGTATTTTAAAGTATTTGCAGTTATTCATTCATATAAAATACTACACATTGGGCTATTTAAAACATTTTTTAAAAGATTAGTTGTTTTTCAAGGTATTTAATCAAATGTCAGTTCTACCAACATATAATTAGTTTTCAACCTGTCTTTTTGTTCTTTTTACAGTTCTGAACACATATGCTTTCTAAAATTTACATGAGTTTTTGTTTCAACAACAATTATTTATTTGAATAAATGAGTACTATAGCATAGCTAAGTTGACACATAAAACTAACCATCACTGTGGTCAAGTACATTTTCTTACCAATGAAATAAGAATAAAAGTGATGTTGTCACTTCTGGAAGAATGGAAGAAAGACTTAGTAAGGACTGCATAGTTCAGTTTATTTCCTGACTTAGCAGTTATAGGTGTATATAGCAAACTGGACCACCCATCAGCCTGGGTATCTGAGGGATGATAAGAAACTGAGTCCCTTCTAATTTTTTTTTGGACTGGGAGAGAGAATGAAAGATGAACTTTCATTGCGTTACATCACTGTAAACCTAGGATTTATATGTTATAGCAGTGTAATCTTGTTCATTAGTTCAACTTGAGGATTCCAGGATCAATAGAGTAGGGAATGAAAAGCCAAAGAGTGATTCATTGAGTAAAACTTTTTGGTCTAGAAGTAATATCCATGCTGCTTTCAATCCACTGGCTGTAACTAGTATCATGGCTCCATCTAAATACAATGGAGCCGGAAACATTAGGGAGGAAGATGTATATAAACTCAGTAGTCAGGCCGGGCGCGGTGGCTCGCGCCTGTAATCCCAGCACTTTGGGAGGCCGAGGCGGGCGGATCACAAGGTCAAGAGATCGAGACCGTCCTGGCCAACATGGTGAAATCCCATCTCTACTAAAAACACAAAAAAATTAGCTGGGCGTGGTGGTGCGTGCCTGTAGTCCCAGCTACTCAGGAGGCTGAGGCAGGAGAATTGCTTGAAACCAGAAAACGGAACTTGCAGTGAGCCGGGATCGTGCCACTGCACTCCAGCCTAGCGACAGAGCAAGACTCTGTTTCAAAAAAAAAAAAAAAAAAAAGAAACTCAGTAGTCAGTCCACATTTCTATCATACAGTTGTTAATAGTCATGTGAATTGCATACATTAAATATTTGAACTTTGTTTTTCTTCCACTAGATAAATGGAGAAATAAATAACCACTTTATGTGGTTGTGGTAAGGTTTAGAGTCTATGATATATGTGCAAGGTTATCATATAGTAAGCCCCCAGAAATACTTTCCTAGACTTTAAAATGACCTTTAATTGCATTCTTTTGTAATTAAATATCTTCATCTGTTTGTTATATAAATATCACATAACTACAATATAACTGACAATTCAATCTTATCATTCACAAACTAATTTTGCTAGCTTCTCAGTGATATATTGATTTACAATTGATGTATGTCCACATCTAATGGCTATGAGTTGGTTGATGAATAAGGTTATTGTTGTCCACTGATTTCACAGAACTTAAATATCAACCTGGTATAGAATTTAATTTCTTAGAAGTCTGCCCAATAGCTGACGAAAATGGTAGAATGTGATACAATTCCACACTCAATACACATTATTTATTACTAAATTATGCTTCCAGGATTAACTCCTACTTGATATTTGCCGTGATTTATCAGTTTAACACATAAAAGTCGATTGTCTTTATGTATGTCTGAAGTAGCAGAGAATCAACAGAAAGATTAAATCATGCAAACTAATTTCTGACATATGTGATGAAAAGAGATTTTGGATATAACATATCTTAAATATAGCTAGTGCTCTGAAGATCTTTCCTGACTCAATTTATTTATCAAAGCTTTCTTACACTAGATCAAACCAGATATTTATATTAATACCAGTTCTACAGTAGAACATGTGAAATAATTTTAAAATCTTATACGTATGTCTGATTATTATCTCATAATAATACTTGAAAGTTCTGATTTGATTTGCCAAGTCTACTGTGTTTATACAGAGCAGTCAGAATAAAATATTCACTGTGTTTTAATTTATACATATATCCTTTTCCAAAGTGTAAATAAATCAATTTGATTTTATCTGATAATCTCATTTACACAAAACCACTCAATTATTCCTTCTAAGAAAGGATCAAGATTAGGGACATCGGAGTGAGAAATTTAATAAACAAATCTTATTTTTCAATTCATTTTCTTCTTACTGTTAGTTTCCTCTATGTAAACCAATTGCAAAATGCATTCAGCTCAGCCAGTAATTTTAAAGAAACAGAGCTATCTTTTAAAAGTGAAACGATAGTAATTTTATTGTCTACTAGATGAAGAATGCATGGAGAGACATATTTTTGGTCATCTACATGCAAATAAGCACTGAATTATAATTTCAGTTTGTAGTGTTATATTATTTACCAGTTCTGGGGATACTTGTAATTCATGCAGCAGATAATTACAGCATTATGTTCTTTTAAACACCATTAGAAAAGAACAGGTGCAGTTTTTGAACACTAAGGACAATAAGCCAATCTGTGTTTAGAGCAGCATGCTTAGTGTGAAGAATGAGAATGCTACTGACGTGATGAGGACTTTTAAACTGTAGATGATGTTAGCAAACAAAAGATTGTTTTTAGCTGCCTTGTTAGCAGTCTTTCTTATTCTTTTAGCAATTTCTTCCAAAAGTCACAATTTCTAGAGAAATGTGTATATTAATTCTACATACTGTAATGATTAACACAGAATGTTATTTGCAAGTTATACTTCTAAAATCAAGACAGAATAAGAGAATAATAATGATGATAAGCATATGAATAAGACAGCCATTTCTCATTTTACAAGAACATGGTGACCAAAAAATTCATTCTTTAGATAAGTATCCTACAAGATTCAAATATCTATTCTGGAGTCATGAATTTATTTTTTGAGTTTCTGAATACAAATCTCAATAGAGTTGTGCTTACAAATGAATAGTTTGCCAGTTCAGGTAAAATCATTTAGTAGAACCATATATATTCAGGAAAAAATTCCAGCATCATATCCAGATATTAATTTGGTTACTACAAGAAAGATTTCTGTCTGACTTTTGATGTGTTCTTATCTCTCTAGTTTGGAAGATTTTATGAGCAAATAAGAGATCTGACTCAAATCTTTGAGCTGTTTGACTATACGCATGCTTTTTAAAAAATTATTATTAACAAACAAACAAAAACTCTTCTCTTTCCTGTGGCCTGCCTTCATGCTGCCCTTTGAGAAATCAGGAGTCCACGTCTGGGCCAAACTCTTGATGCTGTTTCTCGTTTGTTGGTTTGTTTTACTCAGTTTAAGTCTTGTATCAAAACATTTTTTGACTTACTCTTGTAATTAATCAACCAGATTTTGTGTCTTTAAAACTTTTTCACTGATTTCACTAACCCTAAGCATTATTTTAATCATCTCAAGAGTAGAAAAATTTACTAACTATGAAGGTCTTCGGCAGAGCAAGGAAGAGAGTCCCCTGACTCCTGTCCACTACACTGCCCTCATCCTAATGTCAGCTAAGCACTTTTCATAATCTAGATCCTGTTCTAAAAGCACCACGTGCATTATCTTACCTAATGTTCTAAACAACTGTAAGTACTGGCAGGACATTTTGAAGTTATCACTAAGAAGTGAGTGTGCAGCCAGGGATTGTGTTTCTCAGTCAGCTTTGCATCCAGGTATGGCCACGTGACAAGTTTTTGACAACACAGTGAGGATGAATGGCAGAGATAACTACGGTTAGGGCCCTCAAAAAAGAGGTGGTGCTTTCCCACATCCTCCTGCCCCTTTTACTGACCAGATGCTAATGTACCAGGTAACCTTGGAAGCCACTCATCAAAAATGCAAAGACACCATACATCGGGATTCCTGAATAATTATCTGGGGCAAAAATACAAGTTTTCACACTAATATAATCCTGATCCCTATGCCCTACCATCTTGGGTTCTTTTAATGAGAAAAAGCAAATCCCTATTGTGTTTGTTCATTACTCATTATGAGTCTATTTGTTCTATCAGCTTGCCCTAACTGTTACAGATAGGTATTATTATCCTTACTTATAGATGAAGAAACTAGGACCAAGAGAGGTTGGGTTATCTAACAGTAAAAGGTGTGTGTGTAGCGGGGAAGCTAACTCCAAAATCATGCTACCAAAAGCTGTGTACAAAGCTTTGACTCAAAGTAAAGTGGATACAGGATGTTTTGACAGCAATCTTCACTGAATGGATATTCATGAGTTAAGATGTTGAGATTAACTAATAATGTATAATTTTCAGGAACCAGATATAGTAATAATAATAACAATAATAAACATTATAATAACTGCTGCAGCTATCCTACATGGTCATAATATCTCTGTCAATGTAGATACCAGTTTATAAACTCATGTTTTTCTAAAGGCTTCTGAATCCCACATTCTCACACATCCATGCAGTATACAAGGTCTGTCTATTCTATTTCCTAAGTGTATCTTGTATTTATGCCCTTCTTCTGTGACATCTTTGTCATCTATTGCCTAATGTGCCCTGCCTCTAATTTCAACCTTTCTTAGCTGTATTATATACTATTACCACAGTGAAATATTTCTCAAGTAATTCTGGCAGTATTACTCCCCTGCTTCAACAATTCAGCCGACAGTTAATTCACATCTTGGGCCTATCAAGCTCTCCAAGATCTTGCTCCTATTTACAATTCAATTTTCATTTACCCCATCTTCCCCTTTGAATTTATAAGCTAGAAACTCTAAACTATGACAGATGCAGGGCATTATCAGATTTAATATTCTGTATTGGTCATTTGCCATGATGACTTTGGAAATATATGAATATGATAGTACCTACAACATAGGGCTGTTAGGATGGCTAAGAAAACATATGTAAACTGTGCAGTGAAGGTTTAAGCTGTCCTGGCTAATGTGTAGAAGCAAATGATTTGACTGAAATGAAAACTTGTCAATTGTCTGTGATCTAAAAATCAACTTGTTATATTGCTTAATATAAAATTTATGAAATACTCAGGACCTATATATCAAGTTTGCCAATGGCCTATAGATTCCTGAACACGTCTGCAATGTTCATGATTCTGTACATTTGCATATCATGTTCTTCTGCTTATAGCCTCCTATAGTTGGGTAATTTATCTGGAAACTACTTAATCAATCATTATTTAAATCTTAGCTAACATTATAACTTCCTTGTGAAAATTTTATTCCCAGACAGATTCGGGTTAATTTCACTTATGTTAACAGTGCCCTCATGTTATGGCATTACAATTTTTGTAGTGTACTGTATTACATCATGTGGGACTTTGTTACATTAGATATTTGTATTATATTGGGTTGTAGTAAAACTTGTTTCAATGTATCTTTATCAAATTGCATTTTAAGCTTTGTATCTTTTTTTATACAATTGTTTCTTCATAGCATAAAATTTAACTATTCATCTTATTCTTCACATTATTTAGAAAAGTGTTTAGCACAAGGTCGACATTTAATGTTTACAGAATCAAACACATAGCATAATAAATGTGCATTTATTCAGAGCTTACACAATATTGTATTCCATTATAGACTCAGGATTTTGTGGTGAATTTCAAATATGTTCACAAGTTCTTTGAAACTTCTTCCATCAAGAAGTGGGGCTTAATGACCCTTTCCTTGAGTGTGGAAAAGATTTGCATCTAACAGACAGAAAATGATGAAAGTGACTGTAACTTCTGAGAATGTCATAAAAGGCTTTGTGTTTTCCTTCTCATTCTACCTTTTGGATCACTAACTTTGAAGGAAGCCAGCTAACACACCACAAGACACTCAAAAAGCCCTTTAACAAGTCCACCTGTCAAGGATCTGACAACTCCTGCCAATAGTCATGCTAGTGAGCCATCTGGGAAGCAGGCATCTCCCAGGCCACGTGACGCCCTCAGATGACTGCAGCCTGGCGGGTAGCTGGACTGGAACTTCATGAAAGATTCTGAGTAAGAACACTTAAATAAGCTACTCCCAAAATCCTGACCTCCAGAAACTATGAGATAATAAATGTTTGTTGTTTTAATTTTCCGAGTTTTAGAGAAATTTGTTTTGCAGCCGTAGATAACTAACAATTTATAGATTATAGTAGGGCTATCCCTGTATTCTCTAAGAACTTGTAATACATTGCATATATGGTTAATTCTTACTTATCCATAAGATGAAATTATAATGTAAAATAGTTTATTTTACAGTACTAAATGATTAATTCAACAAATATTTACTAAACATCTACTGTTTTGCTGAAAATAAGCATATGTGTTATTACTGAGGAGTTTTACTTTGACCTTATGTTACACAAGAATCCCCACAAATTAGAGGCAGGACAGGCAGCACCGTATTTACTGTGGCATAGCAAAGAGTGGCAGGTGTTACAGACAGTTCGGAATCACATCATGAGGGAATGGATTAAAAAAGTACGATGGATGAAAAGTATAATGGATGAAGGCTAAAAATATATATTGTACAACAATTAAACAGCAAACAGTATAGGCAGAGAAGAATGAATGTATCTTAAAAACATGGTTGATGTAAAACTGTAACAAATGCAATGTATAATACAATTAATACAAATTAAATATGTGTACTTATGTATTACAACAGCACATCTACATTTAAGAAAATATATCAAGCCCTATACGGTGAGTGTGTCTTTTGGAGAAGGGAATAGAAGTCAGGATATGGGATGTAAAAAGGCAAAATACATATATTCATAAAATAAGGCAGGGTCCCGGCCTAGAAAGAAAATGGTAACCATGAAATATAACTTATATCTCTGTACTTAAGTTTCAAAAAAATCAAACCAGACACATAAAACAAAAAAGCAAAACAAAAAACCCAAAAGCCACTCACTACATTTCTTGTACCGGGGATTTAAAATACAATAGCAAAGAAAAGAAACAGTCCCATTGGGACTTTCATTCTCAATAAATAAGTGAAACAATAAATAAACAGGAAAATATTAAGAAAGCGTAAGTGCTGTGAAACAATTAAAGGTATGACGTGATAGAGAATAATGCATGAGGACTACGGTGGTTAGGGAGCCTTGGGAAAGCCTCTCCGTGGAGGCGATATTTCAACTGAAAGCCAAATGATTAAAAATGGCTCTCTGTGCAAAGATGGGCAAAGGATATGTGTTCCAGGTAGAGAGCAGATACCTCAGCTTGGCATGAAAGGGATAACAAAGATCAGTGTGGCTGTAACATCGTGAGCTCATCGAGAGTGATAATGCAGAATTACGTTAGTCATGAGAAACAGATTCAGATTTTAGCATTAGTGAAAAGAAAATCAGGGCAGAAAAAAGTATGTTTTACCAAATAAACATCAGGACTGCTGTGTGGAGAATGAATACATAAGAAGGGCAGGAGTGGAATGACGAAGACTAGTTATGATGCTCCAGCTATAATTATACTTTTAGTAACATGTAAAATTATTCTGGGCAGTGATGGAAACAGTAGGGTTGAAAGATTCTAGAAGAGTGTCCAGAGACAGGCAGGAGTCATAAACCAAGTGGGTTAGATGAGGGACTTCAGTTTTATTCCAGAGCAAATGGGTAAAAATAAAATTACATGATCTGATTTATAAAATGATAACTTACATTTTAATCCATGCTTTTGAGAAGGATATTTACTTTGCATAATGCCCAAAAATTAAATATATGAGTAAAATAAAGTGTCAACACTTGGTGTCACTGATCCTGCAGAGCTGGAAACATGAGCCTTTAGGACAAGGCAACAGACCTCCAGAGGAGGCTGGGAAAAGTCAGATGGCAGATGTGTCTCAGCTCCTCCTTACCACAGGTTTAGTGACAAGTGTAGTGACCTGCTGAAGTCCACATGTTATTTAAGGATGATTTGGCATCTAGAATAGTAAATGTATATACATCGATTAGCATCAGAAATGTCTGCCAATGACTGTCTTGATAAGACTCTGACCTTTCTTAAAGATAATCTTTCCAAGAAACCTAGATGAATTCTTTTGGTTTAATCTCCACAAATCATTACTGCATTTATCACAAATGCATATGGGAATTAATCCTTTCAAGCTGCTGTTAAAAACACTCAATAAAAATTAAGAATTGGTAATGCTGCCATTAAAGAATTTTTAAATGATAGGTTTTTAATGGAAATCATTTTGTTAAAAGCTCTTTTATGGAAATGCTTCTGGGAATATTCCCTGTTTCAGTTATGCTTGATGCTTTTCTTTCATCTGTTAATAGAATCGGGGGTTCATGAGGTGTAGTACCGTGGAGAAGACCCTTCTTTTCCAAAGCATTTAGAAATGTTACAATTTTTAACACAGTGGTAGTGTTTAATTGTGGTGCATATGCATACAACAGGCAACAGAAACCACTTTTGGAAATTAAAGTAGTATTGTAGAAGTAGCCGGAAATCTTAATTGTGTACACTTCGTGTTCCATGGAAATAACAATAACCATGCCAATGACAAATATATTTGCTTTAAATAAAATTATCAATGATACTTGCATACAACTCTTTGATTTCTGGTTATAGCCCCAGGCTAAACTAGAGCATCATGTATTTATCTCAAATTATGATTCTGTAAAGGGGTGGATTATAAATTATAAATTGTTGAATAATTATTTTTGTATGAGTTGATATTCTTCTTATTATCTGAATATTGCAGGCTATCTACAATATATGCATAAAGGCAGAATACAACACAGGATATATCATTATGTTCTATTTTATTAAAATGTCTGGATATTTCTCTAACTCTCTTATCTCTATACCAAGATATAAATATGTAAAATAATGCACATATTACTACAGTAGCTAACTTCTTGTGGAACAAATTATCTTTACCGTGAAATGCACTTAAAATTAAGTCTAGAAATAATAAGACGATTAGGACTAAGGTGTGTGAGTGTATGTGTGTTTGTATGTGTAGCAAACATCTTCTATTCACCCAACAACAAGAGGCACATGCCCTGGTTTCTTATATTGTTAAAGACAAAAAAAAAAAAAAATTCCACGAGAGAAATTCTAATATAGTGCAATCATATTAAGACAGTATTAGTATTCTAAATCTCAAGAATATAATATATTGTTAT
Organism: Alouatta palliata; assembly: GCA_004027835.1. NCBI lineage: Eukaryota > Metazoa > Chordata > Mammalia > Primates > Atelidae > Alouatta > Alouatta palliata. The sequence goes on from PVKV010002561.1 coordinate 59,790, forward strand.
TAGTTTTTGAAATTTTTCTTTATATTTTGTTTAAAAAAGAAAATTACTCAATACATCTGACTTTTAATACATCTGATTTTTAAAATTTTAATTCATCTAGGAAAAAAGTTTCAATATATCTGAGTTTTTAAAAAGTTGACTTAATTAGCAATGCAGGTAAAGATCGAACACATATTGTTTAACAAAATCACTGTCTGCACAGACACCTCTGCCACCGCAGCTGAACTCAGCAGCCACATGGATTCCTTCTTTTCTATTCCCATTAGCAACGCGCTAACTGCAGTTTTTCTCTAATGCTTACATATTCCAGTCTACTGCTCACCTTCTTCCCTGCCTTTACTCTTTGAATAATCTCATTTGTCCAGATTTTTTTTTTTTTTTTGACAGAGTCTCGCTCTGTCGCCAGGCACTAGGCTGGAATGCAGTGGTGCAATCTCGGCTCACTGCAACTTACACCTCCTGGGTTCAAACAATTCTCCTGCCTCAGCCTCCTAATTAGCTGGGACTACAGGCATGCAACACCATGCCCAGCTAATTCTTGCAAATTTTTAACCTAAAATAATGCTTCGGTTATTATTTTCTTCATTGAAATTTAAATTACCGTGAGCTTACAATTTTAACATATGCAAATATTTTTTTTTCCATTCTCTAATTCATTTTCTTATATACATAACATTTTTTATATAGTCTGCAAAATTCTTATAATTTGAGGGAGTCATTATTCTTACCTTAATTTTCTCTTATGAATAAATATTAAAAGAGATTTTTCCAAAATACTAGTAGGAAGCAAAGGTAAACCTAGAAGAGTGGGAGAAGCGTGAATGGGATAATCGTGGTCACCAATTATTGAGCACTTGCTACCTATCAGCATTTATTAAACACCTGAAATTCAAGCAGTCATTTATTCAAATTGAACCCAAATAAATTAAATATATATTTATATAAAATGCTTATTTAAAAGCTGGGGTATAGTAATTAATCAGATTGATCTATTTTAAGTTCTTGTACTATCTGGATGAGTACATATTACTTCTCCCCAGTTTGTAGATAAACTAAGGTATAGTGTAGCTATGTGTCTTGCTCACTATTAGACAATAAATAATGAAAGAACCATGATTTGAACATGACTCTTTCTGAATAAAACCTTCTGTTATTAACCTCTTGACTCCACTGAAAGAGGTTTGGGAAAAAAGACAGGAGTAAAATTTTGAAGGCCCAAGGCAATATGATTTTTTCTTTGTGGGCTATGAAGAATTACAGATGAAAGGGAGTAAACAGAGATGCCATTTTATCCAGTTTTTATTTTTTGGAAAAAAAAAAACTCCAATTGCCACGTGAAGGAAAAACTGAAGTGATGTGAGACTGGAGGCAGGGAGACACATCCCAACTAGACATACGAATATTCTACAAGGTAAAAATTCCAGACTTGGAACTAAAAACAAAAGGCCTGAAAGTACGCATAGCATTAGAGGGGGATGAGAAACAAGTACAATACAAGAACTGTCTGGAACACTAATGGTATGATTACAGAAGTAGCACATGGAGAGGCTGTGAGATCACAGAAACTGAAAAGAGAGAATTTGAAAAAAGAACAAAAGCCAGTACAGTTTTTAAGTATTTCCAGGTTAACAAGAAGTTATAAGCCATTTGATCTGGCAGTTAGCTGGTCATTATTTTAACACTGACAGGGCCGGGCGTGGTGGCTCACGCCTGCAATCCAAGCACTTTGGAGGCCAAGGCAGGCGGATCACCTCAGGTCGGGAGTTCAAGACCAGCCTGATCAACATGGTGAAACCCTGTCTTTAAAAAAAAAGACTGACGGAAGAAGACAGCAATCATGGAGCAAAAGCCATGCTTCAATGTCTTAAAGACTCAATGATATTAGATAAGTAAGAAAGAGGAAACTAAAAGAGAATAAAAGAAGTGCATATTTATTATATTCATTAAATATAAATTATGTTAGATACTTTATAAATGCTGATTCTTATAACCATGACAACTGTCTTACCTTCGATTCTACAAATGATGCAACCTGACTTTACAGAAATTATAAAAAGACTTTCTAGCTTTATTATTATTATTACTGTTGTTTGTTAGTTTTTGAGATGGAGTTTCGCTCTTACTGCCCAGGCAGGAGTGCAGTGGTGCAATCTCAACCTCCGCCTCCCTGGTTTGAGTGAGTCTCCTACCTCAGCCTCCTGACTAGCTGGATTACAGGTGTGTGCCATCATGCCTGGCTAATTTTGTATTTTAGGTAGAGACGAGGTTTCTTCATGTTGGTCAGGCTGGTCTTGAACTCCCAACCTCAGGTGATCTGCCTGCCTCAGCCTCCCAAAGTGCTGGGATTATAGGCATGAGCCACCGCACCAGGCCAAGACTTCCTAGTTTTTGAATGGTAGATCCCCACCAACCTAAAAAATTTGTTTACTAGCATTATGAGACTGTTTATTTCAATGAAGACAGCTAAACGTGAGTTATACATGATTTGAGGTGGAGAAGTTATTGCGTAAGTTAAAAACCAAAGTCTTAAATTATTCACTTCTTCCAGGTATGAAGCAAGAAATATCAGAAAGCAGGCATGAGTCAGAAAATGACTTGGTAGCTCATTCCAGACAAGAGAATTGTAGAAATTCTCTTGTAGAAAACCCCAAAGAGCTCAGATGTCACTCTTTGTGCTTTGCCCTCTGTTTTGAGCTTTGGTATAGGTGGCAATTGTGGTGGGCAGAGATCGGGGGAGAGAAATAATTGAATCCTGTTAAACTTGGGGATCAGGGCGAAAGGGAGCCTGCAGACCACCTGTAGAGTTGCAAAACTGAGGCTGGGTGTAGCTCTGCAGAGATACCAGGAACAGAGATAGGTGGGCCTCAGAAAGGCTGGTAGAATGGCCAAGTCCTTCTTTGGGTCCAGACCATGAAAGGACAAAGGACCTCACTGACCTGAGTACAAAGACGAGAAATATGCTGAGTGGCCTGTGTAGCTTTGTCTCCTTCAGAGCCTGAGTCCCAATCATATACATCTCAATGGTGTCAGCAGAGATGGGCAAATAAAACTAGAGTTCCACAAGGGTGGGGCTTAGAAAATCCATGCTAGGTTTAGAATCAACCCAAGAGAGAAGGAGAGAAAAAACCATGACAGGGGATTTTATAACTGAATGCAGTGAAATTACAGAGTTGAACTTTAGATTTAGAAAGAATATAATTAAAAGGGCTTAGATTACATTTCTGTGTTAAGTAAAATAGATGAATTACTGTCAGAAGATTGTATCACAGAAAAAAAAAAAAAAAAAAGATCAGCCGGGAGCAGTGGCTCATGCCTATAATTCCAGCACTTTGAAAGGCCGAGGCAGGTGGATCGCTTGAGCCTAGGAGTTTGAGACCAGCCTGGGCAACAGGGCGAAACCCTGTCTCTACTAAAAATACAAAAGTTAGTTGGGCGTGGTGGCACGCATCTGTAATGCCAGCTACCCGGGAGGCAAAGGTAGGATAATCGCTTTAACCCGGGAAGCGGAGGTTGCAGTGAGTCAAGACTGCACCACTGCACTCCAGCCTGAGCAAGAGAGAGAGACTGTCTCAATTTTAAAAAAATGAAAGAAAATAAAAAGAAAGAAAAAACATCTTTGTCACTCGACATTTAAGAGTGTGACTTGCAAAATCATACTGACTCTGAATTATTTTATTAATTTTTATGTGTAAAGGGCATTAGAAGGAAAGGTGGGTATGGAAATTTGAAGGAAGTAGTAAACATTTTCAAGTCACCATAGGAAATGAGCAAAAACGTGAATATATTGCTGAGTGATACTTAGTTCAGTCAAGCCAGATCTGAGACTATAAAGCATATGACATAAATCTACATAGCTAAGATTTTCTCCAGGCAACGTTTAGTATTAACCTTCTCATGTTTATAGGTCGGATTTTATACCTATCATAAACATGTTTTGGATATTCATTATGTTAAGTCAAGGGGCTAATTCATGAGTAAACCACAATCCTTGTCTCTGAGGTCTTGCTTTCTATTGGAAAAGACAAGCATAAGCAAATAAATATGATAAAAATATATTAAGACCCAATCGAGAAATATTGAATTCCAAAAGACAGTTTCTAACTTTGTTATAGAAAAGGAGTTAAGAAAAGTTTTCAAGAAAGGATAACATTTCAACTGAGTTTTGAAAACATGTATAGGAAATAGAGGAAATAAGTTAAAAATACTTTAGGAAAAGAACAGCTAAACTGCATTAATCTGAGTATTTTTATTTTGCTAAACATTACCATATGCATTTCTCTACTTAAACTTTATTTCTTGCAAATAATGTTCATGTTGAAGTGAACCTATACAAACACTTTTCACTAATGTTCAAAATCATCTTGATTATTCTTTTAAATATACTTGTATTGTTAGTCTAAACATAAAGATTCTTACAAAGATAAGAAGATGCAAAATCTACACTTACATGTGATATATTATATGTTTATTAAATGACTTCACTTGCCATGAAAACATAATTTACCTGATATGTCTGTTTACTTAACCACACTGTATAAAAATGTGCCACACAGAATTATATTTATGCATATAAACCTACTATTAACTATTAATCTTATGGCAAGCACAAAAGTCAACTTTATATTAATACAAACAGTTTAATTATATTTACTAAAACCATAAATTTTAGGATGAAAAATACATTAATTTTGACATTGCTCAACATCAAAACAAACTTTTTATGAAACAAAATGTTAAAATTAAAGCTGTAGAATATGTTTCCAAACTGAGTGAGATGAACTGCATTTCAAAACAGCACATAAACATTGAACTAGTCACATAATTCAAGGATGCCAAAATTAACATTCCATGGATTCATTCATCAGAAAGTACTGGTGGCCTCTTTAGCCACATAGTGGAAAGCTATTCATGTCAGCAGCTTAAGACACTCAAGTTTGCCAAATTTAACAGGTGCTGCCTGCAAAGAATGATAGTCTGCTACTCCTCCCTCGCAAAAGACAAATCTCTATTCACAAGAGCGGGAAAACTTAAAAACAGAGAGGCTATTTTTAAAATCTTTGATGCTAATTCAAATAGGAACTTGACCAGTTGTATGTCCTCTTAACAACAGGTGCAGAATTATACACTGAATCTCTTATAAATACTCTTGAAAGAATCCCTTGGCTTTAGCATTTTAATGCCATGTTTCTTTAAATGAGGCCTGTTTTTCATAGGTTTTCTAATTTGAATGTTACACTCTTGCAAGCTGTACCTAATTTATTTTACTAATGAAAATATCAAATGCCAATTGATTTGTGTCTCGTGCAAATTTTGCCATTAAGCTATCAATATATTTTATAGATTTTTTTGGCTAGTAAAAAAAAGATGAAAAAAGTCTTTTTTTCATCAATACTAACTTGCTGTAACTCTTAGTTATTTTTCCAGTAATGAAGATAATTTTGTGTCTGGTATTTAAATCCACATTCTTGATTGAGACTCCGTTTTTGGAGATGCTTGTCTGCAGTGTAGTGGAGAAGACATTGCACTAGACTAGGGCTCAGTTCTAGAATTAACACCACAATATTCTAACCGTATAATCTTTAATTTTCTAACTGTATAACCTTTAGAGTATCCCTTAATATTTTAATCCTCATTAATTTTTTTTTTTTTTTTTTGGAGACTTAGTTTTGCTCTGTAGCCCAGGCTAGAGTGCAGTGGCACGATCTCGGCTCACTGCAACCTCTGCCTCCTGGGTTCAAGTGATTCTCTTGCCTCAGCCTCCTGAGTAGCTGGGATTACAGGCGCTTGCCACCAACCCGGCTAATTTTTTGTATTTTTAGTAGAGACAGGATTTCACCATGTTGATCAGGCTGGTCTTGAACTCCTGACCTCGTGATCCACCCGCTGTGGCCTACCAAAGTGCTGGGATCACAGGCCCTGAGGCAATGCATCCAGCTGTAATCCTCATTTTTTTTCCTTATATGTAAAATAGAATGATAAAGCCTGTTTTGTACACCTCAAGTAGTTAATGTGAGGATCAAAGAAGACATCAGTTATCAAAAATATGAATAAAAGTTTAAAAATACAAAAAGAAAATACAAAAAGCTAAAAACATAAAGATCCTTCTTCCAGAAGAAAATGTGAGAGAAAATCTGTTCAATTTTGTGATTGACAAAGATTTTTTTGGACTCAAAGTCTCTACCTTTAGAAGAAAATAATTGATAAATTAGACTTCATTAAAATTGAGAAAAACTCCTTTTCAAAGAACATCATTAAGAAAATAAATGGCAATCCAGATTCTGTTCAACCACACTCATGATTCAGAAAAAAACTGCTTGCCTCAGAATATGTAAATCACTATTTTAACCTAATAATGGGAAAAACAAACCGCTCATAAAAGTGAGCAACATAATTGAAGAAACATTTTATAGAACCTGATATGTGAAAGGTCAATTAGCATCTGAAATGATACTATTCATGATTAGTTATGTGGAAAGAAAATCTCATTCTAGTAGGAAAATGAAAAACTGCTAAGAATTTGGATATGGCTGGAGCTAAAAAGACTTAAAGAAAGGTTTTTGCTTTTTCATTGGCACTGGAAATGATAAGATTCATACTACTTTTTAAAGTAATTCTATTTCAATATGTGTGTATTGATCTCTGTTTTTACAGAAAATGCCATGTGCAAAGATATAGTTATCTTGGATACTAATTTGAGTGGGGTTTTGTCTTCATTTTTTACAAATTAATTTTCTTTTTTCTTCCCTGTGTTTGACACCATATTTGTCTTCATGTTAATAGTGCTCAGAGGATAGCCTCTCAGAAATATTTTTATACTTGAAAAAATATAACTTTCAAATGAAAAATTTAAAAATATGGAATTTAAATACTCCTGAGACAATTTAATTATCAAAAAGCTTATTTTTTGTTTCCACAATGTTTTATTCAGGTTAAAAAAAAAAAAAGATGACCATTCTGCACTAAAGAGATCTGAAATAAAAGGAGAGTCTGGGAACTGTTATCAAAAAAGATTTCCTGAAAGGCTGTACGTAGTTTTTATTTTTCCTTTTCCAGACATTAGAATTTTGGCTTAAGTTTTCTGTGGTATCTGAAGAAAGAAAATAGGAGAAGAGACTCTAGCTATCCCTTTTCCTTCTTTAAAATAAAGATGATTTGTAAGAAGGTTTCAATTTAAAAATTAAAATTAAAAAAATTAAAATGTTTTAAAATATGCTCAACTATGGAACTACCCAAAGGTCAAGCCTTTCACCTAAAAACAGAAAACAGCTGAGCCTTTTCCTAAGGGACATTGAGGGACCATTCTCATCCCTGTAGGAACAATAGCACTTTGTGGATATGGAAATAATAATAGAATGTTCGGAGAGGGATACTTCAACAAGCAACACCCCTAATACTGAGTTATTCCTCTATCTAGGCAATGTATATTTTTATAGATGAGTAAGGGCTGAATCTAAAAAACATTTAATGAATAGCACTACATAAACACCAACCCATCAGAATGAACACCTACCATTAGAAGGATGGTATCAGCTCTTACACTGCTATCTTCTGGCTCTAGCTGAATGTCAGTACTCAGGTACACCATGACTATTTTAAGTTATTTTATCCAAATTCAAGGTGGTGGCCAGGTACTATCCCTTTATCAAATGCTAACTGGAGTACAAAATATAGAATTATGAGCCCCTAAACAGATTGGTAATCTGAAAGTTTCAAGGAGCATGATGTCTGGTTGACTTGTTTGGGTATTAGTTTCTATGAAAATGAATAGGAGAGTATTAGGGGGAAAATTCTCCCTATTTGCTGTACGATATTCTTTGAGAGAGACTACAGAAATACCAAATAGTGTACAGGATAGCAGACATAAAAATATACGAAGAAAATTCCAGGAAATTTCAGTATCAATTACTGTCTTTTTGAAATGCATTCATATTTAATTTTTTACTGCTAACTTGCCTTATCTGACTCCAGGTTTAGGGCAGGAGAATTCACGATGCCCTGGAATCTTATTAATTGACAATGGCATCAACAACCGTGTAGTCTTATCTAGGATGTACCCTACAGAAACCCATTGTGCTGTAGCCTTTCCTCTAGGTGGTCACTTTACTTCCATTAAGATACTTTATATTTTCATACTTAAATTAGAACATTAAGTATATTCATCTTTTATTTCCACTTTTCTATAATCTTTGAGATTAAAGTTATATCATTTTTATAAAAGTTTGCCTCCCTTAGTTTCTTGTTGTCTGGAAAAATACAACAATATTTTTAACCTTCTAAAGTTAGAAAAATTTTACCTATGAACATATCTCATCTTCATACTTTTCAAAATGGGTATTTTATCACCATTCCCTATGATCTGTCAGCCACCCACAATAACTCTCTGACTACATTTTCCATTACTATGCACTCCATGGGAAGCCACAGGGGCTCTCACTATTCCTGGAGCACTAAAGGCCCCATTGTACCTCAGGAATTTGAACATGCTGATCAGTCGGCCTGTAATTCACTTCTCCAGATATACAGATGGCATAACACTAATACTTTTCTAAAACAATATGTAATTTGCTTGTTTATTTATTTTTACCCCACTAAAACATTAACTCATAATTTCCAGGCTATGTACTTTATATATAATCTCTCTATATACATAAAATTGTGTAGGCTGACGTATGTACTGTATCTATACATGACATTAAATGTTTATTTGTCCAATAAAAAAAAATGGTTACAAGTTCTCAGTAACTTTAACATTTTGTATTTTGATTTTTGTATCACGCAACTTTACTGTATTTATGAAACTTTAATTTGTTATTATTTGTTCTTTATTAAGGCATTTGTAACTCTGAGTTTTATTTTGAGTCTAGAATTCATTGTGTTCTCATAGTACTATGAAGTGCTCTCTTTTGAACTGCTATTTCTAGAGTCTGAAATTTCACTTTGAATTTTCTTTGAACCAAGGATTAAGTAGGAATGGGTTTCTTAATTTCCAATAGAGAAGAATTTTATTTTTAAAATTTACATGTCAAAAATTTCACTTAAGTGTAAATTAGTACAACCACTGTGGAAACCAGTATGGAGATTCCTTAAAGAACCAAAAGTAGACCTACCATTCAATCCAGCACTCCCACTACTGGATATCTACCCAAAGGAAAATAAGTCATTATATGAAAAAGACAGATGTATATACATTTTTATAGTGGCACAAACTGCAATTATAAAGATATGAAACCAACCTAACTCCCCATCAACCAACAAGTAATAAAGAAAATGTAATTATATACACAACATTCACACAGGTATATCTATGCACACATATCACAGAATACTACTCAGCTATAAAAAGGAATAAAATAATGTCTTTTTGCAGCAACCTGGATAAAGCTGGGGGCCATTATTTTAAGTGAAGTCTCTCAGGAATGGAAAACCAAATGCCATATGTTCTCACTCATAAGTGAGAGTAAAGTTATAAGGACGTAAAGGCCTAAAAAGGATATAATGGACTTTGGGGACTTGGGGGAGAAAGTTGAGAGGGGGCAAGGGATAAAAGACCACACATTGGGTGCAGTGTACACTGCTCAGCTGATGAGTGCTCTAAAATCTCAGAAATCATCAATAAAGAACTTGTCCATGTAACCAGAAACCACCTGTACCCAAAAACTATTGAAATAATTTTTAAAATCAGTAAAAGAGTTCACTTAAAATATTTAACCTTACTAGATTATGATAAAAGGAAATGACCTAATCTCTACTTTGCTAAACTTTTAACATCAGGGAATTAATGTAACCTTAAAATGAGTGTCTTCGTATACCTTCTCCTTGACAGTTTGTAGCCCATTTAAATGGCACCCTCATAAATCAAATTGTTACAGATACCTGAGTTTATTTCTAGACTTTGTAGTATTTTCCATTCTATTTCAATTACTGTGTCATTATACGTATATACACTAATTTAATTACTGTATCTTCATCAGCATCATTATCACCATCATCATCAACAAATAGAGTATTTTTGAGTTTTAGTAAATTCTGAGACTTTACATATATAAAAGAGATTCATTTTCGTAATAATTTTGTAAGGAAGGTATTCATTATAGGTAGGAAGCTGAAGTAAAGGGAGTTGAAGCAATTTTCCATTACTACTCAGCAGTGTGTCCAGAGCACTTCTAGAACACAATTTTGTTTCTTTAGAACATTATTTTAATATCTGCTAATCTTAGTCTACTATCATTAACCCTCCTTTACAATATTATCTACTACATTTGATTACTTACTTTCCCAAATAAATGTTGATTAATGTTGATTTAAATTGATATTTAATTAATATTACTTTACAATATCAATTTGGTGGAAAATATTAATAAAAAACGTATGTATAGAATTATTTTTCCATTCAGAAAATGATTAAGCTCCCCATTTATTCAAAATTTCCCATAAATTTCTGCAAAATTTTTATTTCCTTTCTTATATTACATATTTTTACATCCTAGTGGATGTAGTTTTCTGTTATATTTTCTTAAGAGGTTTTGTTTGCCTATTAGTAGGCTATTCATTTTTATTTATTTTATATCTAGCAACTATCTTTGGTTAAGTACATTCTTCAGTTTTAAAAAAATACTATTCTATGGTGCTTTCCACATAAATATGCATGCCATCCACAACTAATAAGCATATTTTATTTTAAATATCAATGTTGTATATTTGCTAAATTTCAAATTATGTACATTCAAGTTTTATTTTACTGGCAAAACTTACTAAGCAAAGATAAACAAAGTGAAAGAAGACAATCTTTTCTTTGGCATAAATTTACTATCTAATAATAATAATTCACGTCAGAATAAAATTTATATAAGTTCTTGAGTTGATTGTTCTGTTAAATGGTTTAATAAGCAATATTTTCAGAACAATTTAGAGATTATAACATCTGAAGCCACTTTATATATATGAAAGTCCTTTGGTTTTCCTCTTATGTAAAAAATCAATTCACTAAGCATGAAATTTTTGAGTCATATTTTTTCCTTTCAAAACACCATGGGTTGATCTACCAAACCTTTCAATAAGCATTTTAGATTAAAGAAATTGTTTTATTCTCACTTGGTTACCTTTCCAGTGAGGAAGACAAAACAAATTATTTTGTTTTCAGGCTTGGAAAGACAAGCTGGGAGTCAGTTTCCCTCTCATGGTTAGATTGGACTGCTGCATTTGCCTTTACAACTATACATTATAACAAAGCCTGACAAGCTGCTTTGTTCCTCTAGCTATCCCTGAGAGAAGAAAGATAGGAATCTGAGAAGCCAATATGTGATCCAGAAGAGCCTCTAGCCATGTCTGCCTTCAGTTACTTCCATCTAGAAATGAAGAGGCCTGGATGTGTGATAGACAAATGCTGTAGCTGTTGACGTGGAGCCAGACATGTAAAATGAACATTCTGTGGTGCATACTTTTCCTCTCTTTCTTTTTGCCCATACACACAATAAATGGGCTTTAAAAATATGCCACATCTTTAAACTCATTGATGAACTAGGAAAAACTAAAATGGAGTAGCTAAAAATGATTGATATTAACTCAGAACCATTACATAATACAATTCTTTCTTATATATTTTGCTTGGTGCTGAGTCATTTTTCATCTGATTCAAGCCTTTCAAGAAAAGCTGTCTTTCTTTCTCATTGCCTCTTCTCAATTAAATATCAGTCTTCTCTTTATGGAAATTCTATTATGCATGCTGTATATTTTTACTTTCATCCATGCTCTTCATGAACCTTACTTTTAAAATAAATTCTATCTCCCCATTCTTTATTTATAGTACTGCATTAGCTTGTTATGATTTTACTATAATAAACCAATTCTGTTCTTTTAACAGTCTACTATATTTAGTTTTAAATTTAGTGATCATATTTGTCTCTTCTTTTTTATTTTTCTAATTGTACTTTAAGTTCTGGCATACATGTACAGACCATGCAAGTTTTTTACATAGGTATACACGTGCTATGGTGGTTGGGTGCCTCCATTACCCCATCATCATATTAGGTATTTCTCCTAATGTTATCCCTCCCCTAGGCCCCCATTCCCTGACAGTCTCTGGTGTGTGATGTTTCCCTCCCTGTGTGCATGTGTTCTCATTGTTCAATTCACACATATGAATGAGAACATGCGGTGTTTGGTTTTCTGTTCTTGTGTTAGTTTGCTGAGAATGATGGTTTCTAGCTTCATCCATGTCCCTGTAAAGACATGAACTCATTCTTTTTTATGGCTGCGTAGTATTCCAAGGTGTATATGTGCCATGTTTTCTTTATCCAGTCTATCCTTGATGGGCATTTGGGTTGGTTCCAAGTCTTTGCTATTGTGAACAGTGTTGCAATAAACATATGTGTGCATGTGTCTTTATAATAGAACAATTTATAATCCTTTGGGTATATACCCAGTAATGAGATTGCTGGGTCAAATGGTATTTCTATTTCTAGATCCTTAAGGAATCACCACACTGTCTTCCACAATGGTTGAACTAATTTACACTCCCATCAACAGTGTAACATATTTTTGTCTTCTAAACTCTTTATTGTTTTCTTATTTTTCCATTCCATTACTTAATGTTTTTTTTTGCATGAATTTAATACTTTCTTAAACTTTTCAATGATAACAGATTAGGAAGAACTAAGACATCTTCTTTAACAAATGATCCTAAAAGGAGGTGAGGAAGATTATTTATAAATCTGAGAAATAACATGCGATAGTAGTGAAGAACCTGATGACCTCTGTAGCCAGATTGCTTGAGTCTGGACTCTCGCTCTGCCACCAGTAGTTGAGTAATCTTGCTCAATTTGTTTAGATTATCAAAACTTCAGGGTCCTCAGTTGTAAATTTGAAGTAAAACTACTACCCACTGTATAACATTGTATCACGTTAAAAATAAAAAAATGGTAAAGCATTTAGAACAGTGTTTGACACACTGTTTGTACTTAATACATATTACCTAAGAGCTAGTTAACAATGACAGTTGTCATTAATGAGTCAGTTCCAGGATAGTCTCTTATAGCTTGGTTTCTCTGTGGCTCTTCATCAAGAGATATTGGTGGATTCCATTGAATGTCTCTTCTGCTACTTAGATAGGTATTTCACTTACATATGATGAATTGTGATTTGGTCAGCTTTAGCTTCATTTCTGTTTACTTTCTGCAGTTTATCTTTCAAAACATCTCTCCATATTATTCCATATTGATTGAACAATTTAATAATTTCAGGTAGTGAGACAGTTTTGTTTAGTTCAATAGGGATTTAGATGAGGTTATAAAAATCATGTATTTAGATCATAATCATGTATTTCTTTCCTTATGTTTTAAATGTATAGTTCAAGCAGTATGTATGTTTGTGTATGCATGTGTCAGTGTATGTGTGTTAGTGTGCACTTAGGATATTGTTGAGTAGGGGTGTGTCTGTGTGTGTGTGTGTGTGTGTGAGAATTGGTAAAATTTCCTTATATTATTACTAATGTATATTGTTTTTATATTTGCTTATAGCTAACTTTCTTGCTTGTATGAGCTAATTTTCAGTTCAATAAAAAAGTGTCACTTAAGAATTGATTTTTTGTATTTCCTTTGAGAAGCCTACATGAATTCTTCCTGCTGAGCTTAGTACAACAACCACAGCAAACTGACCTTCATTTTCTTGTGTGTTCTTTTGTCACATCAGTGTTCTTTTGTGATGTTCTATTTGTTGTTGTCTAAAGTGCATCTAGATTGTGAGGTAGGAGATTTGTATTTCAATTGGCATTGATTTTTGAAATGTATTCACTCACTTTATAACTTGTGTTGGCTGCCTAAAATGAAGTGCTTCCCAGTTTTTTGTTTTTTGTTTTTTCAGTATTAGGGACTTGTGCTGGTACATATCTGTTTATATTTAGTTTTTACCCTCTTGATTTATAAAACCATTTTACTTTTAAAAAACAGTGTCTTAATTTAATGCTAAAGAAGAAGAACTCCAGATTTCAGTCATATGCCATTTTAATGACTTGGTGTATATGTGCACCTCTCTCTATCTCTCTGTATGTGTGTGTGTACATACATACACATATACATATATATATTAAAATAATGATATAATGATGCTAAAAGGTGAGGAAGATTATTTATACATACTTTTGTCCTCTGCATGTAAATTCTAACATATGCTATTGAGATTAGAGATTGTGTACTGCATCTAAATGGTGTTACCAAGTTAGGCATTAGATGAAATATATCATTAAAGCAACTCAAATCAGATTTTCCCCACTGAACTGAGTACGTGTGATCAGAAATGGTATCAATGTAAGATTTACCTGATTTTTAGTGTTTAACAACATCAGATTATTAATTAGTACTATCATTCAGAATGGGAAGTTAAGGACAAACGTCTTATGTACATATTTACCTAATGACAGTTTGAAATAAACAATTTCATTTATATGTATTGATGCTTCCAATATTATTTGTATGAAAGCTGACAAAAATGATTCTCATACTTTGAGAAAACACTTTGAGTTATTCCTGTTTTATGCATACACAGTTACATTTTTTTAAAGAATAAGAGATTTTAAAATGCTACTCTAATCTCAGTCAGACGACATCAGTATCATGGTGTCTATCCTTGGCCACAATATTTTAATGGGAAATGTTTAGGAGGCGAGATCATAAAGATAAACAATTCTGATACATAAGATGGGATTCTGCTTTGAGATAACAAAACCACCACACCATCAGAGTAGAAACCTTGTCTCTACCAAAAATACAAAAAAAAAAAACAAAACAGCCAGATGTGATGTGTGCGTGTAATCCCAGCTACTTGGATGGCTAAGGGGATAGACTGGCTTGAACCCCGGAGGTGGAGGTTGAAGTGAGCGGAGATCGTGCCACTGCACTTCAGCGTGAGTGACAAAGCAAAACTCGTCTCAAAAATATAAAAGAAAAAAAGAAAAAAATGATGTTCAGTTTCCTATTTATTTGGCAGTTTAAAAGGCACTGACTTCTTCAAAAACGTAAGTAAAATTGTCTAGAAGTGATTCAAATATAGATAAGACCTATTAGAGATTCAGCCCTAACTTAATTATATTTAAAAAACAAAAGTACAACCATTCTAACAATTTCAATGTCAAAAACATTACAAGATTTAGAGAAACATTAGTACCTTTGGATCTATATGGATTTACACTACGTGACTCATCTATAAACCATTGACAGTTAATGTGATATCAGCAATAAACAGTTTATCAATTTGTATTCCATACTATTTTTCTCTCAGATGTAAGTTCATGTATCCATAAAATAAGAGTCTCATTTAAAGCAACTCTCTATCTCAGCCAAAATAAAAATTGAGATGAAAATCTCAGAGGTGAAGGTTATACAAAAGAAATTTGACAACAATATGTTCTAGTTAATGAATCAGCATTTTATTTGCTGGCCCTATCAAATTAGAATTTTACAAGGATGTAATGGTGTAATCTTGGAGTCCATCTAAGTAGATAATGAAGTAATTATTTGTTAATGATTGCTTTCCAGTACAAAAAAGACAAGTAAAGTGTTGAGCAAAGAAGAGTATTCTAAAATAATTTTCAGCTCAAAGTAATTTTCAAATATTTTACTGTAATGGAAATTACTATATTACAACTGAAGAAAAGCCTGGAATCTAAAAATTGGGTTAAATATGACGTGACACTGATCCCCAAGCACATACTTGGGGAGGTTAACAGGTATTTAAGGAAGTAGAAATTTATTCTGAAAATTCCTTGTTTAAATAAATCTAATCATGTTGATTTGCTAATTGTAAAATTTTACAGAGCATTTGGTATACATGCATTGTAGGCTTCCAAAAAGAGCTGTAGTATTCAGGGGTCTCCAAATTTGTTTAACATCACTCCCTTTTGAAAAGGTATGAATGTATTTATTTTAGATAAAATATATTATCTTGGATAAATTCATTATTTTAGATAGTTGTTAGTAACATTCTTTTTAAATTAATTCATATATAGGTATAGAAAACTTTTGGTTCTTTTTAAATATATTCTTTGTTAACTAACCACTGCAGTCATTATCTCAACACTTTAGTTGCTTTCTAGTAGCTTTCGTGCTGGATACCAATCTCTGGCAAATAGTTATTTATTACCCTCTCAGACAGACTCAAAGTTTACACTTTCTTATTGTTGTAAAAATTGAAATCAATACGGCTCAGAAAATAAGATGCTAGTTCTCTATCAAAACAATGAGATGATGAACCGTCATTCTGAACTATTACATATACGCACAAATAAATACGTAAGTCCAGAGAAACTCTCCTTATCCCAACCCCCCAAAAAAGGGAAAGCCCTTTGACTCTGTTAGTATTATAAAAATTAGCTATCTAAAAAAAAGTGCCTCTATTGGATTGAGTCTGGACATCTTTCTTGTGTACATGGTGGGCTGCAGAAAAAGTTCACTGGACAAAATGTTGAGGTACTGAAGTCTATGTCCTAATCTTTCATCCATGAGAAAAAGATACAGAAAAGCAAGCACAACACTGTAAGTCTACAGACTTTCATTTTGTTTTATCATTATAGTCTTGCTCTGCCTAGAATGCCCCAAATTAGTGACTGGTATGGCTGCCAAATAGTATAATTAAACAGTACAAGTAATTTTTATATATACACATAATACATATAAATTAGTTTTAAAAACTAATTTAAACTAATGACTATCTAAGATCTAATAAAGAGAAAGATAATTAAAAGATTTCTGAGCAGGTCAGAGTACAAATATTATGGTAAAAATAAAACCAAGAATATTTTAGAGCCATGGTTGCTGAAATGTAAGTTATGCTAAGAATTAGATAAAAATAGGTAGCAAAAGTGATAGGACAACTTTTGCCTACTTTGAAACTTTTTAGAAGTTATCCCAGCCAAGAACAGTGGGGTACACCCACTATTTGTTTTCTTGTTATTCTGTTTTCCTCAAAAAGCTAATCTTGGCTCCCTTGAATCAGACTTTAGGGAACTAATCATTTGAAAGTAATACTTCATTTGCATTAAGATCATTAACTTTATGACCAATCTTACTTTGAGTATGAAACATATAAAAAACATTTGTAGAAAATTTATTAGTATATTAGAAACTACCTGCACACAAGAAAAGGGGTTTTCTGCTTTTGAAATGGAAAATACTTACCTAAGCACTGGGTACTTTATATTTACATTTCTCAAAAACAACAGTTAATATATAAATATACAGATTTGTAAATTTACTACTTCATTATTACCAAGCATGTGCTTGTGAGTCATCCTGGAGTGGCTGAAACTCAAAAAATAATAAAATAATAAAAGATTCTTTTATAACATGTAAATGTGAGAAAAAATTAGTTTCCTAATTTTCCATACAGTTTCATATAAAATTGCTTTCAGCAAAAGTCCCTCACATTAATATATAAATACAATGATTAACTAAATCATAAATTCCATAATATTAAACAGTTTGGGTCAGCTGAGGTGGCTCATGCCTGTAGTCTCAGCTACTCAGGGGACTGAGGTGGGAGGATCGCTTGAGCTCAGGAGGTCAAGGCCACAATGAGCTATGCTCACACCAGCCTGAGCAACAGTGGAAGACTGTCTCAACAAAATAAGTAAAAAAATAATTTGAAGGCCATTCTGCAAGGTATTTTTCTTTGTGAGGATGCAAGTTTGGCTGTAGTAATACAAATCAAATAATAATAACTTAGACAAAATGCAATTTTATTCTTCTCAAATAACAGTACAACATAAATAATCCATGGCTTATATGGTGGCCTCAAAAAGGCTGGGCTCTAAAGTTCTTCACAAGTTTCTTCATGTTATGAGTTTTAGTTCTAGCCATCACATTTTCATCTTAGCTAGGGGAAAATGAGAAGAAAGATGACTCATATTCTTCTTTAAGGACCCAATTTAGAAGTTTCATGCATTCCTCCCATTTATATACATGTATCCATCTTAGGTACAAGGAAGGTCTACAGATGTGATGCAGTATGCACTCAGATGAAACCCAGGCATGTACTAGTAAAGAAAGAGAAGTGTTTGTCTTCTATTAGCTACTTAGGAGGAGAAGAAATTGATTTCAGGCATTCTCTCTCCCTAAAGAGTGATCCACATAGCCCTGGGTGTAGGTAGGAGGAAGGTGAGGAAAGAGGGCAAGATTCATAACTATTTTCATAGAAATAATAAGACATTTTTTCTTTTGCACTGTTTTGACACTTGCACTGACAGTTCTAAAGCAATGGAGACTAAACTACTGCTGAAGACTTAGTACAAATCAAAGTAGTGGCACCAAACTGCTGTCCTAGTGGGCATAAATTCCTTATTGATACATACTTGTAAAACAGAAAGGAATGTTTTAAAGAATGTTCATGTTGAAGCATTTAAAAGAAAGTTTACTGCACTTTAATCTTCAGTATAAATCTGTATGTTAAAACAAGATACATAAAGGACTTATGCTGCATATAGTACTGTAATAGTTGATTTGAGGAAAATAATGTGCAGTTATTTTAGTTACAAGCTGAGCTAGCCACTTTTTTTTACGGTAAATCATTTTTACTTGACAGAATTTGACAGAAAAACGATGGTTATTCAGACTTGGATATTTGGTGGATCTGTTATCAAAACTTAAAAAAATGAAGCTTCATTTCAGAAAAACAACTGACTTATTTAACGGCAATGATAACAATACATCATTCAAGTGAAAAATATACACTTGGAAAACCTGTATCTACCACTAGAAGATTGACAGCTTCCTAAAATGTAAAGGCTTTTTTCAAGAGTCCTAAGATGATATTAAAAATAAGTTCTCTTGTTATTGCCTATTGATATATGTCAGCATTTGGAACATTTTCATATCTAAATTTAAAGAGAATATATAGGAGTACATAACATAGCTCTTAGATAATGAATAGGTAGACTCCAACTCATTCTTCTCTGTGGCATTTAAATATTCCATTACGTCTCACTTTCTCTTGTTAACAAAAAATTAGCAACTTCATAATAATAATATATTCAATTGTTTTAATTAATTGTTTGCTGCAGCCTGCATGTCCTGACTCAGAAGATCTGAGTGTGTACTTCTATTCACAATTCTGTGTTCAGTGACATCACATTGGTAGATTGACACTGACTGGTAGAAATAATTATACCACAAAAATTGTTAAATACTGACCATCAAAGCTTGCTTTTTTCCTAGAAAGTTGGTCACGAAACCTGTACCAGCACTTCATTAAATGAAATATTTCTGTGGATCCTTGCTGCTCTGAGAATGGCAGCACAACAAAGAACAGCTAAGTTACGTTTTAGGCATTACACGTTGACAATTTTCAATAATTGCTGACATAATTTGGCTCTGTGTCCCTACCCATCTCCCACCTCAAATTATAATCCCCACATTAGGGAGGGACCTAATGAGAAGTAATTTGATCATGGGGGCAGTTTCCCCTGTGCTATTCTCGTGTGAGTAAGTTATCACAAGAGCTGATGGCTTAAAAATATAGCACTTCCCCACTTGCTCTCTTTCTCTTTCCCCTGCTGCCATGTAAGATGTGCCTTGCTTCCCCATTGCCTTATTCCATGATTGTAAGTTTCCTGCAGTCTTCCCAGCCATGCAGAACTGTATGTCAATTAAACCCCTTTTCTTTATAAATTACCTTGTCTCAGGTAGTTCTTTATAGCAGTGTGGAAACAGACAATAAAATTGCTGTAATTACTATCTTGTGATGAAATTGGCAAGTCATTGTTATATATCTGAAAAGTTTTAGGATAGCAGCAAAAGTTTACTACCTCATGGAAACCAAATTATCACAGACTTTGGAGTTAGGTAAGAAAATTGATTTTGATGTCACATGAATTCCTCAGAGCAAAAGTGGTGAGATTAATCTGAATGTAGAGCTTCATTGAAAAGGAAGAACTATACATTATACAGAGTAACTTTAATCTACCTGTCATTATATAGGAAATGTGAAAATATATTATTGATGGAGATGCACTTTGCAGGTCTTGTTTGTTTTTGCTTATTTTTCAAGATTTTAGAAGATCAGAAATTGAAAGACTATTCTTAGGGTGAGAAAAGTCAAGGGAGGGACTGAGAACAATTCCATAAAGGCAAGAAAAAAATATAATTTTTAATGAAAGCAAATTCCTGGTATGGCTTATCTACCTCCTCTTCAAAAATTTCTAAAAATGTAACTCAGAAGTATCTAATGTCCATATTTCACTCTACCATATTCTACCTGCCTACACTCCAGTGTATATATTTTTTGTTTTCCTAGTGTCACATCATATTATTCTTTTAAAATGGAAAAAAAAGAAATAGAAACAAAATATTACATTGGCTATAAAAAAATTGTGATGGAAAAAATCCAAATTCAATAAGCAAATTTATCTAGCCAGAAGTCTGCATTGTTTTTGTGTGTGTAGTGAGTAATAGCCAACTTAGGAATTATGCTAAATAAAAAAAGAAAAGTTAAAAAAAACTCTGTGGCAATATTTGATTTATTTAAGCTAGAAGTTTTAGAAAACAAAGATTTATCTATACTATGTTGAATTTTGCTCCAAATAATACATCTCTATTTTATTCCACTTATTTATATTGCACATTCCCAATCTGAACTGGGGTTTTAGTTTCCAACATTTTCCTAACAAATCTTGCATTTTTATAGCATTTTTGTACGTCAACTTTTATTTTTACTAGAAATTAATGTGGCTTCTATGATCTATTTTACCTCACTCTCTGCTCAACTGCAGTTTCAGTTTCTTCACTCACCCCTCACATATATCTGCACTTTCTGATAATACAGTCTTCCCTTGGTATCCCAGGAAGATTGGTTTCAGAAATTCGCCATCCCCCAACATAAAAAAATTGACACAAACTCAAGTCCTACAGTAAACCCTGCAGAATCTGAGGATACAAAATCAGTCCTCTTTATGCACTGGTTTTGCATCCCGTGAATACTATATTGTTCATTCACCAGGTTAATAATGAGGAACCTGCTGATGGGAAAGGTTGTCTGAAAAATTTTTGTTTGGAGGAAATCTGCATGTAAATGGACCCAGGCAGTTAAAATTCACTTTGTTCACAGGTCCGCTGGATTCAAATTTCATGGATTCCTGTGACCTAACGATTGCCATTCCCTGAGACTGGATTCCCTGAGATTGTCCCAATCTTCCCTGAGCTTCAGACATACACATCCAGCTCTAAACGTACTAGTTAAACAGAACCCTAAAGTAAATGTCTTTATAACCAGACTCATCAATTTGCTTCCTAACTCACCTCATCTCCTTGCATTTTCTATTTTTGGCAAAATAATCTATTTCATGGTTTTCAAATTGCTTTCAGTCTACGTACATAAAGGATAAGGTGTATTATAATCAAATAACAATATTTTCATCCAACCACATTTCCCTGTAATGGAATGTTCCCTGCAAGTACACAAAAAGACATTAAATATCTTATTTGTGAAGGAAATAAGAAAACTTATGAGATACATAAAATTATAACTTACAGCAGTGCTTAGTGGAAGTTTTATTGATAGAAATGTCTGTATTTTAAAAGGTGAAAGCAATAACAGGGAATCAAATTATGTTTCCAACAATGGTGGACTGGATTAAAAAAAAAAAAAAAAGTGGTACATACATACCATTGAATACTACAGAGCCATATAAAAATAAAATCATGTCCTTTGCAGTAACATGAATGCAGCTTGGGGCCATTACTCTAAGTGAGTTAACACAAGAACAGAAAGCCAATTACTATGTGTTCTTATTAAAAGAGGGAACCAATATGGTTTCGCTGTGTTCCTGCCCAACCTCATTTTGAATTACCTCTTGTTGTAGAAGGGACCCTGTGGGAGGTAACTGAATCACAGGGGAATGTTGATGTTCTCATGACAGTGAGTAAGTCTCATGAGATTTGATAGTTTTAAAAATGCGAGTTTCCCTGCACAAGCTCTCTGTCTTTGTCTGCCGCCATTCACGTAAGATGTGACTTTCTCCTCCTTGTCTTCCACCATGATTGTGAGGCCTCAGCCAGCCACGTAGAACTGTAAGTCCATTAAATCTCTTTTTCTTCCCAATCTCCGATATGTCTTTATCAGCAGCATAAAAACAGATTAATAAAGGAACTAACTCATGGATATAAACGTACTGAAGTAGACACTAAAGACTACCAGAGTGGAGAGAGAGTCAGGGGCCAATCCTTGAAAACTACTGAGTACTATGCTCATTACCTGGGTGATAGGATCAGTCATACCCCAAACTTCAGCATCACGCATATACCTATAAAACAACCTTGCACTTTTACCACCTGAATCTGAAGTAAAAGTGAAATATTAAAAAGAACTTTGTTACTAGTAGGAGAAAATTCTCAAACTAATAACTTAAGTTTTCATTACAAGAAATCAGAAAAATCACATTAGATATACAGCAAAGAGGAAAAATAAATGACAGAATTGGTATGAAAAATGAAATAAAAAATAAAAGATTATAAGGAATATCAAGAAAACTAAAAGTTAGTAAAAAATAAAAATGAAATGGAAAAACTTTCAGCTAAACTGACCACAGAGAGAGAGAGAGAGAGAGAGAGAGAGAGAGAGAGAGAGAGAGAGAAAGAGAGAGAGACAGAGAAAGAGAGAGAGAGAGAAAAGAGAGAAGAGAGAGAGGACTGCTTAGGAACCTAAAAAGACACCTTAAAGAATAGAAGGAATTTTTTGTATATCATACAACTGATAAGGAACTTGCAATCAGAACATATAAAGTCCTCTTACAACTCAATACTAACTTAAAAAAAAATTGAAATCTGTGCAGGATTTGAATAGACATTTTTCCATAAAAGATATATGATGATCATGAAAAGATGTTCAAAGCACATGAAAAGATGTTCAAAATTGTTAGTCATTAGGGAAATTTAAATCAAAACCCAAAGATATTATTTCACACCCACTTCGATGGCTATAATCAAAATGATACAACATCACAAGTGCTGATGAGAATGTGGAGGGGTTGGAGCTGTCATTTATGACGTGAAAATCTGAAACGGTGCAGTCACTGTGGAAAACAGTTTGGCAGCTTCTCAAAATGTTTAATACAGTCATGTGATGACTCAGCAACTCCCTACTTTGATGTATAATCAAGAAAACTGAAAATATGTCCACATAAAAAAGTGTACATGAACGTTCATAGAAGCATTATTCATAATAGCTTAGAAGTAGAACAACCCAAATTTCCATCAAGTATGAACGAATAAACAATATGTGGTATACTCATACTACAACATGGAAGAACCTGAAAGCAGTTTGCTAAGGGAAAGAAGCGAGTCACACAAGGCCATATACTGTATGATCCCATTTACAAGAAATGTCCAGCACAGGCCAATCTATAGAGACAAAGAGTAGATTAGCCTTGGACTGGGTGAGGGATTATGAGGAGTTACTGCTAATTGGTAAACCATTTCTTTTTGAGGCAATGAAAACGACCTCACCTTAGATTGTGATGATGGTTGCATAGTTTTTTTTTTTTTTTTTTTATACTAGGAACCAATGAATTGTAAAAAAAAAAAAAAAAAAAAAATTCCAATGTGCTATCTTTAAATGGATGTTTTAAATAATGTACTAACCTTCAGGTTTTTTTTTTTCAGCAAAAGAAATCTATAATTATAGATTTCTCATCTTAATGATTTAAGAATCAAGTCAAAATTCAAGCATTTTATGTATAAGATAATGGTACAAATGTATATTTCTTGTGATATCTTCCTGTATTTTCCCATAGCTTTTCATTTTCAATCTGACCTCAAATAGATAAGTACAACTTTTTATTACACTTACTGGCCAGTATATCCTAAAGCAGGAAATTCAAAGGCTGCTTCCCCAAGTCTGTTCAGACACAATAATTTAATTGTCTGTCATCATTCCTATTAAATTATAGAAGCTTTCATAGTAATTTTCAGAAGTTTTTACAGAATTAGGTTTATGGTTTTCTATACACTGGTTATAGAAAATACATCCTGAATTATTTTCTTTGAAAATTACATATTGAGGAACTTTCTCATCCTGTTTAATTCCTAGGTTCATAATGCAACCATAGAGCTTTGTGTTTTTCTGCTAACTGTAATGTAATTATTAGTTGGCTAAACACAAAATAAATTAAAATGATTTCTTGATTCTGATAAGAAAAGAAAAAAATGAAAGAAGTGCTAGTATATATTTTTCTCATTGTACTATTATTTTGAAAAATAACAATTTATTATTTGAGACTTTATTTTCAAATTATGTCTAATAATATAAATTAATAAATTAGATCATGATTTGTATATTAACACACCTGCATTGAGAAAAATAAATAGAACTCACTCTCAACAATAAAATTAATGGCTCACATTGCCAGAAATGTCTTACCTTTGTCTTGGCAGGCTGATGAGGGGCTGTTTATGACACCTCTTGCTAAGGCTAAAAAGCTTGTGTACAATTTTCTGTGCCTTTAGGAAAAGTTGTTTCATGCTGTTCTCCAGTTGTTCATAACGGCGCTGAAAATTAGAATCCATTGTCCACAAATGCATTATAGTAGATGTGTTGAGGAAATAATTCATAGGTAGCCTTTTCATAAATAACTTGAATTCATCTGAAAAATGTCAAAATTCAACACTTTAATTACGAAACAATTATTTACCATTTTACCAAAACATATATGTCAATATTAAAAATAAATAAATACACAAAATTAGGAATAAATAAATACAGTGCATCATTTGTGAGTAGCAAATTGACAGAAGATGGGGGATTTAGATTCTTTATAATTATCTTCTTTTGTGTTCCTTTTAAAATAGAACTTCCATGAAAGAAGATAACTAAAATAATTTGTGCTAAAGTAAATAGTTGGGGCAGAAAGTTTAAGCTCAACTTAATTTTTCTGTGTGCTTCTTTTAATGGTATTTCAGTGAACTTTCCTCAATACATGGTCATCATTCATCTGGCTTTCATTTTTGGCTTTGGTATTAATTATCCTTTGTGTATTTAAACATCTTTTCAGAAATTTTCATTAACTCAGAATAGAATATATATAAAATCACTACTAAATAATTTTATTAGTGTTTAAAGAAAAAGAAAAACCTTTTTAATATAAAATCTTAAATTTAAATAAAATTTTAAATATAAAATTATAATGTTCAACTATACACCCTAATTTAACTGACCTTATTTGTAACTGACTTATTTGTAACTCTTTGTAACTGGCCATATTCTAATTTGTTATGACTAATAATTTAAAACATAAGTATATACTAAAGAAACAATATTAAAAAAAATTTGGGGCCGGGCACGGTGGCTCATGCCTGTAATCCCAGCACCTTGGGAGGCTGAGACGGGTGGATCACGAGGTGAAGAGATTGAGACCATCCTGGCCAACATGGTGAAACCCTGTCTCTACTAAAAATACAAAAACATTAGCTGGGCGTGGTGGCGCATGCCTGTAGTCCCAGGTACTCGGGAGGCTGAGGCAGGAGAATTGCTTGAACTCGGGGGGCAGAGAGTTTGCAGTGAGCCGAGGACGTGCCATTGCACTCCAGCCTGGCACCTGGTGACAGAGTGAGACTCTGTCTCAAAAAAAAAAAAAAAAATTAAAGCTGAAATATGGGCTTTTGTTTTTTAGTCAATAATTGTGATGTCTTTTCAACTGCCTGGTTTAACCAACATTAGGAATAAAAGCTGATGCTTCACTAAAATAAATAAAATCAAGAAGATCTAATAATTATCTGAACACAAAAGACAGTGAAAAAATTGTAGAAAGGTAGAAACAACCGGACTGTTAATCAACAAATATAAGGATATACAAAATGTATTATATACATACAATAGAATATTATTCAGCCATAAAAATGAATGATACATGTTTAAGATATTACACTCAGTGAAATAAGCCAGAAACAAAAGGACAAATATATGATTTCCCTTTTATGAAATATCAATACTGGGAAATGCAACTTTTTAACAAGTCACAGTGAATTATATTCACAAACATTGGGGTTATTTTTTCTAGATCAAATAAGTACAGAGCCCTGACATCTTTTGGGCACTGAAGGAATAGACTTTTATATAAAAAACAAGGAAAAGCAAAATAACAGTACTTTTCACACACAAAAAAAATGAGAAAACATTTTATAGGATATATCTGTCTAATATACTTCAAACTGTATTTTTTCTTTCTTTTTTTTTTTTTTTTTTTTTTTCTGGAAGCAGTCTTTCTCTCTGTCCCCCAGGCTGGAGTACAGTGGCATGATCTCGGCTCATTGCAACCTCCAGCTCCCAGATTAAAGTGATTCTCATGCCTCAGCCTCCTGAGTAGCTGGGATTACACGTACCTGCCACCACACCTGGCTAATTTCATATTTTTAGTAGAGACAAGGTTTCGGTATGTTGGCCAGTTTGATCTCCAACTCCTGACCCTGAGCGATCTGCCTGCCTTGGCCTCCCAGAGTTCTGGGATTACAGGTGTGAGCCACTGCCCCTGGCCAAAACCATTTTTTAAGTAAGTAGAGTATAACTAATGGATACATTTTAAAATTCCTATTTATTTATTTATTTACTTAATTTTGAGACCCGGTTTTGCTCTTGTTACCCAGGCTGGAGTACAATGGTGCCATCTCAGCTCACTGCAACCTCTGCCTCCTGGGTTTAAGTGCTTCTCCTGCCTCAGCCTCCTTAGTAGCTGGGATTACAGGTGCACACCACCACACCAAACTTTTTGTATTTTTTTTAGTAGAGATGGAATTTCATCTTGTTGGCCATACTGGTCTCAAACTCCCGACCTCAGGTGATTCACCAACCTCGGCCTCCCAAAGTGTTGGGATTACAGGCCTGACTCAATCTGTCCAGCCTATAATTCAAATTTGATTGTATCCTACGCATTTTTTAGTCCCATTTGTCTCTTTTGTGAAATTCCCTCTTTTGAATAAAGAGTTAATGCATTGAAATTGGAAAGCATTTCTTGGATTATTCACATAGCAGATGCTACTACTTTGAAAACTATTCATTTCATTGTCATCTTTTACTTGAATAGTTTTGCAAGGCCTTTACTGTATTGTAGGTATGCATATTTTAATTAGGTTGACTGTTATAATAGTATTGGCACAGGTTTTAAATTTGTAAATTTTATTGAAGATAAAAAATATTTTAAAATACATTTTTAACTGAACTAAAGTGAACAATGTATGCCAGCTGAAAATTGCCAGTATGTAATTTCTAAGAAATACGGTTTTAAAATGACACTTGAATAATTACTTCATTATGAAGTCATTAAGAGTCACCACTGTCACCCAAAACATTTATTGAACACCTGTTGTGTACAGAACATACAGATGTTTCAGTCTATGACAGCAAGTATTGATAAACTTTTCTTTTTATTTTAAAAAATGACTAAGACATGCAATATTTTCAGATAGCATCTTCAGTATCTGATATTCACTCTACTTAGAAGACCCCTAGAAATATTCATGTGGAAGTCTTTTCTTTTAGTGTTGGAAATTAGTAAAATTTTTATTTATAGAATATAGAAATAAAATTTGAATGACACATTAGATTTATAAATCAATAATTTACATAACTAAATGCAAATAATACTTTATTTTCTACATAGCTTGGGGAATTACTAGAAGATAAAATGTTATCTGGCATTCCTAACAATTGTGTTTTATTTTTGTAGTTATGTAAGTGGAAAATATACAATAGCCATGCTTTTGAGGATACATAAATAAGTCTGTGAAAGAAAACAAATTAATATCATATAAAAATAACCCAGAAAAAGTAAATCTAATATCTAGGTAACTAGAGATATTTTATTCTAAAAATATCTCCATGTTAAATATATATCAAGTGAGTACTTTTCATAGCATAATTTTGAGGACTATAAAGAAACAAAATAACAAACTGCAATGACAATATTAATGGGAATAAACATCATCTAAGCTGGCAGTAAGTTATAGTCACAGTCTTCCTAAAACTAACTCAAATGAAGCAAATAATAATACATAGGGAAATGCATTATATTAAAGAATTCTGCGTAAATAGAATTAACCTAGGTGATGACTTTTCAATAAATTATAGATGAATAAATAGGCATGATGTAAACTCTCTGGACTACTACTACTTCTCCATTAAAAATTGAGTCATTTTGAAAAGAGTTAAAGGTTTGTTGTGCTTTTTTCCTTTTTCTGTCGGTAGAAAATCTAGATAACACTTGATATTAATTAGCTTATTTTGAAACTAATAGCTATAAACATTAATTCAATTAATTATCCCAATAATCCTTCACAAAAATTTTATTTAAACAATTTTATAAGCAAAATGCAGATAATGCTTGGTTTCATAACTCTGTTAGCAAAAAGTCTTATTAATGCTACTATATTTACACAATTATCTTATGTATTTATATCTTTGTTCTTTATTTCCATGCTTTGCAGTTGAATAGTACAGATGAAAGTGGGAAACTGAAAATTTTGGGGAAGTTAAAGACTCAGACTTAAGTACATACATTCTGATTGGTATTTTTGCACTTATTAATAAAAATAAATAACTTTGACCAATGCACTTCATTGTATACTTTCAAAGGTTCAGAACCTCTATTCAGAACTGCTTTAGAATATATTTTCAAGGATGTTCTAAAGCATTCTAAATTTTCTAGAGTTTTGAGGGTCTATAATTTACTTCCTGAATTATGTAAAAAATTAATCAGTCTTTCATTACTTAGAAATAATTTCTTGAGTTATAAATCTACCAAAATAACTCAAAACAGAAGTTTCTACCATTGGTGAGTAGGACTATGGATAGGGAATACTGAAAGAGGAAACTTGTGCTTGCTTTTATGATTGTTATTAATTCACATTATTGTGCTAATTATATTAAAATTTAAATTAATATTGTGAATAATTATAAAATATAAGCACAATACTACTGAATTATCAATACATCAAGTACATACCTTATGTTTCAGACATGGATTTTTATTTATTATTTTTTAGAGACAAGGTTTCACTCTATTGCCCAGGATGAAGTACAGTGGCATGATCATAGCTCATTGTAACCTTGAACTCCTGGGCTCAAGCAATCCTCCGGCCGGCCTTATTCACTCCAGCAACTAGGATTACAGCCATGCATAACCATGCTCAGCTAATGTTTTTTTCTTTTCTTTTTTTTTTTTTGGTGGACATGGGATCTTATCATATTGCACAGGGTCAAACAATTCTCCCATCTCACCAATCCAAATGATTGGGATCACAGGCATGACCTACAGTGCCTGGTCTTAGACAGTTAAATACAATGACATTATTTAATTACTTGTTAGCCTAAGGTAAAACTCTACTGGGTCACATTTTATGTGTGTGTCTGTTTTTTTTTTTAATCAATGTACATATTGGTATAAATTAAAGTATCATTTCGGTAGACATGACAATGCAATGTGGATAATTTTAATTATGAAAGCATAGCAACAGTTGCACTATAACAATGCAGAAATATGTAATATTGAACAAAGTATGTAATGGATATGGTCACAGGGCAAATAAAAGGAGAAATAGAAAAAACATGTGTCAGATATGTATGAAGAACCCATGCAAACATTGGATTTTACACAGAAAAAAAATGATCATTTCTAATTTTATATTACCAATCCAATGCCTTTACATTCATTTCTCCTACTAATGTTTGTGAACATAGGATTTCTTGGAAAATGATATGTGCTCATAAGAAATTCTAGTAACACAAAATTTTTGTAAGTAATAAACTAAAAAAATATTACTTTCTAATACTAAATCCAGAACTGTAGGGCTTATCTATACATGAACACATAGCAAGTATGCTGTTTCATTGGCTGGGTTTTTATGTGTTAATTTTTTGTGTGCTTTTTGTTGTTGTTGTTTAGTCTATGGTTGGTTTAGACTCAATACTAAGTACTAATTCCAAAGCTGACAAATCAATATGAAGCTACATTTTCAATGTTACTGCCCAACCAAAACACCCTCTGATAAAGCCATTTCCTGTTCCTTTAGAGCCACATTTTCCTGGAGTATGAGTCCTCTGTCTTCTGATTTTCAGTGGCAAAAAAATTTTCTAGCAAATAAGTTAATCAAAAACCTTGAGACTATAGAAATACTGGGTTTAAGTTGGTAAGATAACAAAATTGGCAAGATATGAAAGAAGTGGGAATGTGAGTGAGAAGACTCAAGGCAAGAAAAGTTGAGACAGAAATTCCAGGCAATCAGTGTCCTGAATAGCAGAAAGTGACCAAGGGCTGAAATGGCATCTGATCCTCCAGGGAGCGCTAGTAAGACACAAATTTTGACCCATTCTGTAACCCTTACAGAATTGATTTTTACTTTTGCAAACCTTTTTTCTCCTAACATTTCTAAGGGACTATTTCAATGATTTGTGTCAGTTTCAAAATTTCCCAACTTCTACAGTAAATCACTGATACGACTTTGAGTGGCCACATATCAATGTAAGTCTATTCAAACCATTCTATAAGCCATGGGTATAGAGTTTACACTGAAATTGACAAAATACTATAATGCTGCATAAAGTAAATGGCAAGCCTGTTCAATAGCTTGTGAACTGACCAATTTTATGAGACTACAAAGCGATGGGTACACGAGGGTATAAATCAGAAACAGATTCAAATTTCTTAGTAGCTGCCTAGAAATAAGGTGTGCTCTTTCTCACTGTTTTATGTTTCTCTGAAAGATGCATCATGCTTTATATTAAAGCATTTCAATACATCAAGCCAATTAATCCGTCCTTCATTGGCTTGCCCTGTTTATGACCCCATTCAACTGTTTGAGAAATTACTTACATAGAGCCTTATGTCTTAGAAGCTGGAAAACCCAGGTCCTCACTGTCCCAGTGCCCTTGCAGCTACAGAGGGAGTGAGTGCTTCATTTAAACTAGAAGGAACAGGTCTACCACCCAGATTTTGATCTTCAGCTGTTAATGCAAAGACAAAGAGGGTGGCTAGAGATATTCTCTCAGGAGATAATGTTTCCAGTAGTAATGGTAGTGGTTACTTCAATATGGTGTTCATTGCAGTTAGCAGTGTTGACCTCACTAAATACGTCTTATACAATTTTTTTTTTTTTTTTTTTTTTTTTTTTTTAAGACAGAGTCTCACTCTGTTACCCAGGCTGGAGGGCAGTGGTGCTATTTTGGCTCACTACAATTTTGCTGTCGTGCCTCAGCCTCCTGAGTAGCTAGGATTAAAGGTGTGTGCCACCACGCCCGGCTGATTTTTTGTATTTTTGGTAGAGATGGAGTTTCACCATGCTGGCCAGGCTGGTCTTGAAATCCTGACCTCAGGTGATGCGCCCACTTTGGCCTCCCAAAGTGCTGGGATTACAGGCATGAGCCATCTCTCCAGGCCTATGCAAAATTTTTTACTTTTTTCTGTGTAGCACATGAGTAGGTTTCCCTATTTTTCTTGGTGATTTGATGTGTCATCGAGAATCCCTTAATGAATTTATCCAACTAAGTCATACAGAACCTGTTTTCCTTACTTACAGCAAAGAATCTGGGCTTATACAGGTAAAGATAGCAGAAGTGGTTTGGTAAAAGTTTCTAAAGAAACTTGAGAGCATATGTGGTTGGTTTCCTACTGACTGGAACAAAAAAGCTTTATAAATCTATACAGTATAAACGGTGGAATTTTGACATCAGAAATTCCACCTCTGCCCACCTAGATTGAAGTGCTTGTTGCAGAAATGGCATTTGGAACTATATGCCTGCATATAATTGAATGAAGAGCATGAAAAATTCAGACTGTGGATGAGTTTACTACTAACAGAGATGGTTTGCTTAAAGTACCCCAATTCCTATCCATTCAAAGCACAGAATCAATGTGAGACTTTCAACCACTGTGCTAAAAAAATCTTTTACCTATTGCAGCTGTAGGGCTTCAAAACAAACTTTGACCTCAAGATTGAATTTACATTCCTTTCAGATCTGTCATGTTCAAGTTACAAACAACCGTGACTGAAGAGGCATGGGAACCTCCGAACTGAAAAGCAGATGTGTGGGATGACTGGAGTTGATTGAAAATAATCTAAACCAGGAACTTTTGCTTTCCTGCTTCCTCCCAGCAATGCAGCACTTCTTACCCTGTTTGAAGGGCTAATCTCATCTTACTGTATTCAGACACTGCAATGATCTTAATCAAAGGAGTGACCATCATTGTGAAGCCAATTCTTACCAGGCTCATCATGCCCCAGGGGAGCTTACTGAAAATATTCTAAGAGAAGGCTAATTTTCCTACAGACTACCAAGAATTTGCTCATTTTTATTGGAAGAAAAGGCATTAAATACATTGGTAAAAAGAATGCTAGCATCTCCAATGAGTGTTGTATTGGCAGTTTTCTGTAGGATAGGGACACTAGAGTGAAAATCTGTGTGAAATCAGTTCATCTCTGACTTCAAT
This sequence comes from Alouatta palliata, assembly GCA_004027835.1. Taxonomy (NCBI): domain Eukaryota; kingdom Metazoa; phylum Chordata; class Mammalia; order Primates; family Atelidae; genus Alouatta; species Alouatta palliata. Next base: position 92,239 of record PVKV010002561.1, read on the forward strand.
AAAGATAAAATTACCCTCTGTACTGAGGTCCAGTAGCAATTATTAACCCTTAAAGGCACAGTTGACATGGGTGTTGTAATACACAGAAAGTTCAACGTTCTACTTAAAAGTTTCACCTGTAGAAATTTTACATTTACTAATCAGATTATAACCCCTTGACAAACACAAGACCAGTGGCTTGAGGTCAGATTTAATTTGTATCATTAAAATAGTAATAATAATAAGACATAGGTCTGGCAACAAAGGCCTGATTCAAATCATCATATTTAGAAAACTGTTCTATCAAATTGGCAGCCCTAAATCATTCCTGAATCATTTCAAAGACCAGAACTTCTATATCACAGATTACTAAGCATGGCAAATATTCTACTTGAATGATGAGTGATAATTACTAGGGGTATGCTACAATATTCAGCAAATCACAATGTGGTTGTATAAGAATCAGGTAATAAATTCAATTCCCCCTATAAGCCCTTCACATTAGGCCAATAAGGACTGTAACCCATAAGATGCTTACTTCCAATTATTTCAATAAAAAATTGTAATAGAAGAACATTGGCTTCATAAGCTATTATGGAGTAATATCGATTAAGGCAAAAATACAAAGTGAAGCTTCTTGTTTCTGCTAATAATGTAAATCTGGAGTCACATTGCTTGTTTTTCATGCTTGACACAATTCCAGGAATTTGGGAAACATGCAACCCTTGATTGTGAAAGGAGTATTCCTATTCCATCTCCAATTAACTCAATATTTTGGCTAAAGCTTCAACGTAGAGTTTTTCTAATTAAAACTGCTATTCCTGATGTGGTAGCTTTATCAGTGGCATGATTCTTGGCACCAGGGATAATGCTTCCTCTCTGGTATAAATTGTTTTCTCTAAACTGTAAACAGAGAATATCAGGAACAGTTTTTCCTCATATGTCAGTCACAAGTTAAACATTCTCATTGTATTCTGGGGTTAAGTAATTTCTCAGCACTGTGCTACCATTTATTTTATAAGGATGTAGATCAACTCATTGTGCCACAAGACATATTTTGTTAATGACCATAATACTGAAAAATATAAAATGTGAAATATGTAAAAAAAAAAAAAAAAAACCACCGGCAAGGAGCAGGTATTCTAGCTGGCATGAGGATTGAAAATAAATGTTATTTACATTGAGAGTCTGGTGATTCTGTGCACATTTGGATATCCTCTTCAAAATGAAGAACAAGTAACTTCTTCATGTCCCCTTACTAACGAAGATGTACAAATGTTGGAAGTTGCATACAATGATTTCTCTGGTGACAGTATTGACAGTAATGACTTCAGTGATCTGTACTGGTGTGGCAGATGTGCCAGCTGCAATTCTTTTGCTCCTTGATGCCCTCAAGAGATTGCTTCTGCTATTGTGATTTCAGGCTTGTTCCTGGCATAGGGTCTGAGCCACCATCTCCAGTCCTCTTGTTGATTCTGTGAACTATCCAATCCAATGTCTTTAAATAAATTCCTTTTCTACTGCAATCAGATTCTGTTCTTGCAAGAATGCTGACTGATACAGCTAACTGAGGCCTCAAGGGCAATTACGGTCTCTAGTTCAACAAGATTTGAACAAATACTTGTGGAATGTCTACTGTGTACCAATCACTGTGCTAGCTGAGTGTTAAAACCACAGTACTAATAATTATTATTGCTATAATAATAGTAATTTCATCAGGATTTCTGTGTTGATGAAATTAGGTAATTATTATGAAAACTTAACTGTTAGCTATTATTTTCTTTTATGATTTATTTAGTATTTTTATATGTGTTGTGCTCAGAAATTTACATGGATTACCTCATTTAATCCTTACAACAGTCCTAGGAGATGGGTACTTTTGCTGATGAGAAAATTTCCCTAAGCAAGGTTCAGCAAGCTGCTCCAAGTGACACAGTTATTAATTAAAGCCCAGAACAAACCATCGCTGAAAAAAGGCAAGGCTCCTGCTTTAATAAACGTAAACTCTTGTAGAGTTAAAGGAACAATAAAATTATGATTCCCTACACTTAGAGGGAGCTTTGGTTTGGTAGACTTTTATAAACATTATCACATCCAATCTCGTAATAACCATGCGATATGACAGTCTAGGTTTTTGAGATGTAGTGTGAAACAAATTTGAATTATAGGATCATTGCCAGAGTAACCTATGAGAGAAAAATGAGGAAAATAATAGACCTGAGGAAACATAAAAGGGAAGATAACTTTATATTTCTGTGAGGGTCAGGACAATGTTTTATTTTTTTGATATTTTCCTTTTGCAAAAACCCAAGACAGTATATCACATATACTATGAATTAAGTATACATTTCTTAAATGTATACTTAATTAACAAGATTAACAAGATTCAGAAGGAAATAGTTGAATCTAAATATAAGTACCTACAGAACAATTCATGTGAAAAAGCAGAGCTTAGTCATATAAAATGTGAAGCTCCGTTTTATGTCTTATGGGCTACGAATGACTTGTGGGAGAAAACCTTGAAGTAAGATATGTATTGCAGTTCTAACACTTAATACTAATATGGATACCGAGAATTCAGGTTGAAAGCAAAACTGCAAGATAAAAACATAGACACATTTCTTAACTTAAGGATGAGAAAACGGCAAAGGAAGTTTGGGTGGAAAAATTACAATGTGTGTAAATTGCAGATTGATGAATTATTAGTTGAAATATCCTGCAATAAGCTGTGATCACTGGCTATAACCAAAATTAGTAGTACATATTCATGACTACATTAAGTAAAATTCATGTTCAGTACCTTTTAAGTCTTAAGCATTCTTATAGGCCTTTGACACTCTTAATTCTGCATCTTAGTTATTGCTATAATGTCTGCTGTATTGAAACAATAATCATGACTTAGATATATTGAGTAAATTTTTCCAAGTGTGATGCCTCCTACGTAATGCCTAGAGAAAAGCTGCTGAACACACAAGCAATATTTGCCTACGAGATCAAACTGAGTTGAAACCATGTACCCACGAGCAGATGAGAAATCCAGCTAGAGTGACGGTGGTGAGACATAATCTCAGAGGAGGGATTTTTCCGCTGGCCTAAGGTGTCAGCGTGGTTGACTAGATGCCCCCCCATAGTTCACTGGTTTTTTATTGGATGTAAAGAAATCGGGATACGTACACGAGCACATTCATGGTTTTGATTGGTTGCTGGTTTGCTTTTATTAAATAACCAACAGTATGTTGATCAACATCTAATGGAGAGAGAATTGGTGGAAAACACTCCACACCCTTTGAAGAGCAAGTAGTAATACCCTCAAAGAAAAATGCTCTTTCTTTTAAATAGGAAACACTTGCTTGGCACTAGTCCCTCTCATAGGCCAGATATTAATTTTTGCAGCAATTTTTATTCCTTTTCCCCAACATAAAAGGAGGCCAAATAAGGTTAGTGATTTCCCTAGGAATAAAGATCTAGAGAAAAGTTAAATTAGTACTTACACTAAGAAATTTCATTCATAATTTGTCTTTCATATTATGTTGCTACCTGAAATGTTAGATACGTTAAGTGAAAATGTATAATTATTAAAATAATACTAATTCACATATTATTTAACTATTAGGAAAGTTAAGAAAAAGCATAAAAGATATTATCCACTAGCCACACTGAGTATTTCTACATACTACTAGGAGGAATGAGGAACTTGTCAATGATTTTGTCCCATGACATTCAGCTATAATCTGATGTTTTAAAATTTTGTCTTCTTGCCACACACAGTGGCTAATGCCAGTAAACCCAACACTTTGGGAGGCCACAGCAGGAGAAGTGCTTGACACCAGAAGTTTGAGACCAGTTGCTACAATACAGTAAGACCCCAAATCTACAATTTTTTTTAATTGCCCAGTTGTGGCTGTAGTCTCAACTACTCAAGAGGCTGGGATGAGATCATCACCTAACCCTGGGAGTTTACAGTGAACGATGATTGCACCACTGCACTCAAACTGGGTGAGACAGCAAGATCCTATCTCAAAAATGTTTAAGAAGTCTTTCTTGCAGTAGTTTTACATGTAATGGAAGTGCCTACTAGATGAAAAATAAAGACAATGTGATTAAATTTTTGGTAAGTCAATATCAGTGCTTTGAGTGACAAATGGTTAACTCCTTATATACTAGTTAAATTTATTCTCAAATAATTAAATATTGGCTTTTATGTACATGAGATGTTATGCTCTTTATTTTTACATGTTATGTTTATAAATGAGTTATCATGTTTCTTAGTTGTCGAAGACTTTTTTCTCTGGATTGAATTAGTCAAATGTGGTATGTGCTATACTCTTCCATACATTTTCTATAATATTACTGAAATTTGTCAGAAAATGGACTTTATTGAATAAAAACTATATGTGATGCTTCTAATTGGTCATGTTTATTGATTCCAAATTAAAACATCTCAGCCTGTGGCATTAATAATTTACAGATAATTGGCAACTGTGCCAACTTGTTTATTATGAACTTGGCACCACTGTTATTAGTCTGAAGCTGGTATGTTTCCCCCCAGATCCTCCTCCTTGGGCAATTCCAGTTTACACTTTATCAATGAGAGAAAGTCATGTGGGATGTGGAAGGCTGACAGGAAGTGGGAGCCATCATCCTCAGAAGTTTATGATAAGGAACATATGACATTCGAACACAGTCTTTCCCAAAATGCAGTGATACGATGGCTCCCACAAACAGATACAACAGCTTCCATAGAAATGGTAGCACGCCCAGGAACAGCAGCTTCCAAATATCTCCCCAAGGTTCCCTCTTCACAGTGGCCAGATGCATGCAGTCTCTTGGACCTGTCTGCAAACTAGGTTTTCTATCCATGCCAGGGCTTTGAAATTAAGTGAATTAGGAATGTTTCTCTAGTTCTCCTTCCACCTCCTTCATTTCCTTTGTCTTGTCTACATCTTCATGTGAGCACTAATTCCCATTTCAAACCCCTTATTTCTATCATATTTTTGGTTATTTTCCTGTTTAAACTCAGATGAACAAATCAAGTAATGCAGCTGCTGCTAGTTTTCTATTACACACATTCTTCACTCATTACAACCGGAAGACTGATTCTGCTGTGGAGAGCAATGGATCCAGATATAAATCTACTTGCAGTATTTGGTGTATACATAGCAACCCATGTGGCCAATGAGAAAAAAGCAAGAATTTGTATGTGGGGGAAGGGCAGCATTCATGGCTCATGTTTTCAGTTTAAGATTTAGGTCTTGTCCTTACTCCTTACTGAGGTTTCCTGTGTCCTTTAGAGTAAAATGCAGACCCAAAGCTGGAGCAGCCACATTGTAACCATGAGGAAAAAGTCAAGAGAAAGGGAAAGACACTGGTCTTCATCTCCTCAAGCCCTTGAAGCAGTACTGGCACTACCATTTCATTGCTGTTATATGCAGACAGTGCCATTGAAAATGAGCAAGAAAGAGCACGAATGGAAGTCTTTAAAGCAATAATGTCTAAACTACTTATCTCAAGAGCCCTTTACATTATTAGAAATTATTGAAGACTCCAAAGAGCTTTTGTTTGTGAAGATATTTTATAGGCATTTACCATATTAAATATGTATTAATGTAAATCATTTACATAAAAGTAACATATTTTATGAAGGAAATACATATAAATAACACATTTTTATGAACGTAACTGTATTTTCCCAAAAAATTTTTTGTGAGAATATTAGCATCGTTTCAATTTTGCAAACCTCTTTAATGTCTGGCATAAAAGAAAGCATCTGGCTTCTCATATCTGCTTCTGTATTCAATTTCTCACAGTATTATGCACCATGTAGCTTCTAGACCTCTCCTCTGTACACTTGTAAGATAATAAAAGTGAAAACTGAAGGAAACAACATCTCTATTTTATTGTAACAAGGGGCTTGATCCTGCGGACTTGCTAAAAGTATCTCAGGGAACAACAGATTTCTCCTGATACACTTTGAGAATTGCTGCTGCAAAAAAATAATAAAATAATAACCTTTCATGTTTGTAAGTCACTTTATAATTTAAATGTTATTTCAATTAAAATCCTCATCAGTCCTGTGATATAAATCAGAGTAGCTCAGCTCTATTGACTCCCTTTTATTGTCTAGGGAGCTAAGCTTCAAAGTGATAACATTTTCCCCAATGTCTAATATCTAATACAACGTTGATACCTACTCTGCCTGGTCTTTAATGTGTCTTATTTTCCACTATGCCATAGTAGTTCTCTTCTGTGGAAAGTAATATTGAAGGGATAGATAGAAAAAATCTAAAACTGAAAAATTTAGTTCTGAGTATATATGAACATACGTATATACATACACACATACATGTACACACACATACACATGTACATTCAATTATAAACACATAAATATGATATTTATGATGTATTATATACATTAGCCTATCTATACATAAGAATGGCCAAACTCAAAGTTTATATATTTTGTTTCAAGTGTAATAATATGTAGCTAATTTTTAAAAAACCTGTGCAGTTTCTATACAAAATAGCATTTAAATAGTATAATAAAAAGCAGCACCAATTTCATAGTATTTATACTATGCTACCTAATCAAAGAAAAGGGAATTTGTGATATTCCTAAGAGTTTAACACGTAATGTTTCATTTTTCAAACCACCTAACATATTAAAGAGAAAATCATATGTTAGTTCATATTTAACAGCTGTGGATCCTCTCAATAATTTTGCCTCTTTCTATAGATTATCTTGGAATTTCATGAGGCAGAGAAACAAAACTTAGACAGTTCTCATGTGATTTTTCCCCTGAAACACGCCACCAAATATTAAAATTGGAGCATCCTATTTATTCTATCTACTGCAGAGCCGAGCTTCTCTGACCATTGCTCTGAAAATCACCATTATTCTCCTTTGTGAAGAACCCTGAGAGCCAGTCATAAAAGATATAAATGATACCACATGGCCTGAGAGCCTGATGCTTTGTAGACTCCTGGCATTGTGTAAAAGAAAAGTGGTGTAATAATAAAATCATGGCAATATTACTCCTTTCTCACAACAATATTTTCAGTAGTAATCTAGGCAATAAAGGTAATAGCAAGTCTAACACCACTGGCAATATTAAATTGAAATAGCAAATTGCAAAGCGAGTTAAATTGTTGTCAGAGGGATTGATCTAGAATAGAACCAATATTTTTAGCTTCCAAATAAATGTTCAATAAAATGATGCTTCACTATCGTGCAAATATTATAATAGTGATTTACCAAAGATATATTACTTTAAAAAGTCTTGTGTTCTTTCATAGACTGGTGCACAATAAAAAGAACTAAAATGAAAACAGAGTTATTTTTACGTTCCAATGAGTTTTAGGTGTTCATAATACATTACTTAACTCATCGTAAAAACTAGACTCTCAATATCCAGGAATGTTATTTTTATTTATACTAGAGTCCATGGAAACATTAGATCTCAGCCAGACATGTTACTGCTTCTCTCTACAAGCAAATGCAGTCAATAGATTTAGAAATGATTCTTTATATATTAAAAACTAAAACTTACTTCATGTTATTGTATGTTAAGAAAATATTTAAAAAGAATTATTATATATGTTTTACTCCTTACAGGACATGAAAAGCATAACAGAAACCTGTCATCTATCTATCATCTAGTATCTATCTATCTATCGTATATCAACACCTGTTACATTTCTTGTAACTTTCAGAAGATGCTATATTTTGCTGCAGTAAAAAAACATCCCTTAGATGATTAAAACAATTTACTCATTTCTCACATTACATGCCTTAGTGGATCAGTGTTGGGCTTTGCAGGATCTTGGATCGTGGAGGTTCTATGTTCTAACTGCACACACTGGAACGTAAGGCCGTCCTGGTTTTCACAGCAGGGGAAGAGAGAGTAACGTGTTTTTGCTTTGTTTTGTTTTACTGTCTCAGCCCGTTAATGATACCCTTTCCTTGCATTAACCCTTTATTTTTCAGAACTATCACATTGCACCATCTAACCACAAGAAAGCTAGAAAATATAAAACAGTGAAAATGATAGTTGGTGGGCATTCTGTGTCACTCTGATGATCATCAAACATTCCTTTCCTCTCATTGTTCCACATGAAGAACATACTCCACACTTCCCTCAGAAAGATGATCCAACTATCCCATCACTGTATCAAGTGCAAAGATCAAGTTCGTTGAGAGATGTGGACTAGTCTGTTAATCAATTTCAGTTATGGCTCCCACTGGTCTGGAAGTCGATTATAATATAAAGTTTAAATAATGAGTTATTTGCCTCCAATACTAATATTAATGTTGGAGGAAGAGAATAACCACAATAAACATAACCATTTTTAAGGACACAAATGGGAGATACAAAGTCAGGATTAGAAGTCATCCTGAGGCACTATGTGGCAGGTACATGAAAAGGTCCTTACTTTGGAGGAGGTTTTACTTTCTGAGAGGTTGTTCTTAATCATGGCCCTTTACTAGTAACCCCACTTCCAGCTGTTTTGCAGATATAGTTCTTGGATGGCTACATTTCTTTACATTTTTTTCCCCCTCTGTGCCTCTTTTAAAATTAAAGGGACTGGCTACTTTAAAGCTGTCAAGATTTTAAATGAAGACCACACCTCTTTGTGAGGTTCTGCAGAATATGTGTCCCTCAGGCTTTCTCATTCTTGCTTTTACTGCTTGGGGTCAAGAAGCAGTTAGCTCTTTTAACTCTGGAGAAATGAAATCTCTGACTTTGTCTGTTTCATGTACCAAGGAGAGCTCACCTGTTTCTTTTAACACATGGCCAAAACATGTGGCCAAAACATCAACCCAAAACACAAAGACTGCTTCTTAACCTCTTTCTATGGAGCTAAAATTGCGTAAGGCAAATGGCCTTCCTCACAAGTAATCGCAGATGACACTGCTACCACAGGATAACATCGGCTGACATATATTTTTTTGCTGCATCTCCAATTGACTACCAGGCCAAAATCATGGCTTTGTTTATTGGCTTGCAGTGCAAGTACCCAATTCTAGTGCACAATTTCTGTAGTAGTCAGGAAAGACAAGGTTGTGATAACAAACCTAAAACGCATTACTTAAACAAAAATGATAAAATAATTAACCAGATTATTGAAAAAAAAGAAACAGTATGTATTGGTAGGAAACTACGATCTGATATTTACAATACTAAAACCCCATAAGCTCTAAAAACAGAATCAGAATTTGTAATTAATTTGACAATGAAGCCTGATTTTCCCTAAGGTCTTTTGGGAATAAATGTTTCTTAATGTGTTATGATGCAATCTCAAACAAACTGGAAGGTTTTATCACATGCACTGCAGTTGGCCTCCATGTCAGTGCTCCTCATCTGTGGACTTAACCAGCTACAGGTGGAAAGTAGAAAATTTAAAAAGTAGTTGCATCTATACTGCACACGTAGAAACATTTTTTCCTTGTCATTGTTCCTAAACAATAGAGCATAACAATTATTTACATAGCATTAGGTTGTATTGTTATAAATAATCTAGAAATGATTTAAAGCATATAAGAGGATTTGTGCCAGATATATGCAAATATTATGCCATTTTATATAAGAGACTCAAGCATCCATGGATTTTGGTATCCTTGGGGGTCCTGGAACCCCTGGATACCAAGAGATTGTATTTGTATCATATTTTCATTCTAAAAGATAAATACTATCAATTCTGTAACACATTTTCTCCAAAGGTTTTGTATGTAGTACTACAGACCCATAATTTCTAAATAATGTAGAAGAATAGGATATCATAGGTGACTGCTTGTGCATAAAACTTTGGTACACAATATGTTTCTCTGGATTTATTTATATTTTTAGCTTGTCTCACTTTCAATATATGTTTATTTTTCTTTCTGAATATTAGTGTATGTTGTTGTCAGTGTTATAACCATTTGCATTTTAAATATGCTTAACCAGAGCAATTGTTTTCTGTAAGCCAGTTGTAATGCCACGCTTTGCAAATGCACGTTTTTGCCAATCAAAACTTTAACATTTTATTACTGTATAGGATCAGAAGAGTAGAGAAAGACATCTAATGAATTATGTAAAAATGTTGATGCTAAAAAACTGAACACTGGCTCTATGTATTTCTTGCTTGCTGATGAAGATTAATCACATCTCGGAGCAAATACAACTGTTTTGCCAGCAGAGTGACAGAAATTGAATTCCCTTTTTCTTACAGCCTCTACCCATCACTTACATATCTATAAATGTACAGACAACCACTACAGAGATTAAAGGAAACAGACTTGCTAAAAAAGAAATATTAAACAAATTGGATGAGTTAAATGATAAAACAGTATCTGAGTAATGAAAAAAGTCAAGGGAAATTGAAGAACTATAAGGGAAGTAATGCATTTAAATTCAGTAGATTTTATTTCATACGAATTATTTGAAATATTTCCATGAATGAAATTTGATTATCAGCTTAGTAGAAATAACAATATATTCTAAACTGAGCAGACATCAGTAGAATTAGATCACGGCTACCTTTCTCCTTTCTTTTATTACAATGTCAGCATAATATTTAAAATGCCTCAGCAAACTCTTTCCTTCATAACTTTAATCAGTAGATTTGCCAGGTGCAGCACTAGCAGGAGGCCCATAATATATTTAAGTTGGAAAAGGAGGCAATTATATTTCAAAGTTCTGATTGGCTACATTTTAATTTCAGAACTATGAGATGAACTGATTTAGCTAGTGGCTTTCTGGAGAAATCTCCCACATCTGCACCTGTTCATTTTATTAAAACAGAAACACCTTGCCAGGGGTGAGAAAAAGATATTGGTCACAGAAGCAATGACAGCTTGGTCCCTCTACTTTTACTATTGATTACATTTCTTGACAGTCACATGGGAAGTTAATTACTAATAGGCAATTAATACTCTTGGAAAATAATGAAGAAAACATAATTATATTGAGAACCCCCAAAGACTGTTTGTAATCTTAAATGTGATATTCCCAGGTCTCTTTGTAAAGCGTTGGCACCTGAGGCCTTGACATTCCTTTTTTTCTACACTGTTTTGTCAACCCAGTCTCTGTCCCTAACAAAAGGCAGTAATTATTAATGCTCTATTTTCTTATTTTAAATTAATAAAATGAATATTGAATGTTCATCAGTCTAATTAAAAATCCCCCAAGGAATCTCTCAATGAAAACAAGATAAAATTTGCTTTGCATATAAAGTGAATAGTCTTTCAAGTAAAATACATCTGCTGTCAGCTTGTGATGGGTTTTATTTATTTTTTTCTCCCTTTCTCCATTAAGGGGTAGTGGCTCAATGAACAGACTGGCAAGCTGAGCCACTTAGGCTTTAATCTCTGCACTGATACTCAGAAACCATCTGACCTTAGAGACAGTTCTTTGTCCTATCTGTGACATAGTTTTCTTTTCTGTAAAGTGGAATAGTGTTGGTTTTGTACTACTTATTTTACTAATTTTATCTTGAATGAACGCAGGTGGTATTCATGGTAAATAATGTGTCAGCCCTCCTTTTCCCTAATCCTTACTGCTGTGGTGACATAAGAAGGGTTGATGCTGTTTTCTTTTCTTCCAAAACACAACATGCCTTTGACTTGGGACCAGGAGAAAAAAAAATTTCTGCACACAAAAGGGACAGAGCAGCTGCCTGCTGCCTATTTGAAAAGGTCTAATGGGCCTGATTTCTAATTTCACCTGTTTGGTATATCATTGAAATCTCTCTAGGAACCAGGTAACCCCATGTGTCTCGCGTTTTACATTACTATTTCACAACCTAGAGGTGTATTCAAATTCAGAATCTTTATTCCTCCTTCAAATGTGCACACCTATGGATATAGCTGTTAGAGTCTTTCTGGTACTTTGGGGTTTATGCATGAAACTGAGTGTGAGTTACAACTATTTGGACTTCTTGGGGTGATAAAAGAAGCCTTAGTATCCTTTTAGATCACAGAAATTTGTTCCCAAAATAGGGTAAAAATGCTATATATATAATACTTATGGTATATTTTTAGAATAAGACATTTTACAGGAACTTTAAGAAATCCAGGGAAGCTACTTATTCTCACAAGTAACAATAGTAGTCACCCAAGAGGATTTGTGATGCTTAAATAAATTGCTTTAGAAACACTCATAATTACCTTCTCAAAATTATAGTACCAAAAATTCTAACTCCAACTGATTTTTCAAAGACTTTAGAAGTCAGTGTATTAGCCATAGTATTTAAATATTGAAAAAAAAACTTTACATAACACATAGCTAATGCTCAGCTTCCTTTATTTAACATTTCATTTTAAAATAGCAAAAATTCATAGGAAGCTACTAAAATAGTACAGAGATAGTCCTGTGTACCTTTCATCCGGGTTCTGCTAATGATCATATTTAATATCATTAAAGCACAGTATCAGGAACAGGAAATTAATAGGCATAATTTATGTGTATAGTTATATACCAGTCAACATCAATATTATTCTATCACTACAAAGATACGCTCAGTTCCAACTCTTTGTGGTTACACCAATCCCTCCACTTCCTACTGTCCCTAATCTCTGGCAAATACTAACCAATTGTTTTTATCTCCATAACTTTTTAATTTTAAAGTGTAATAGACATGAAATCAGACAATATATGTGTTTCTGAGATTGGCTTTTTCTTCACTCATCATAATGCCCTTAAGATACATCAAAGTTTTTGTTTGTACCACTGTACATGCAAAATGTTCATTCTTGTTATGGATGAATATAAATTCATGGTATGTACAATAAAGTTTGTTAAATAATTTACATAATAAAGAACATTTTGGTTGTTTCTAGTTTTTGAACACCATAAATAAAGTAATCCATTTTTGCTTCATGTAAGTTTAGATATGTTAAGATTTGAGTGTGCCTATGTTTTTCTCTTGTCATTCCTTGCTTTTGCTTTCTGTTTTCCTTTTGTCCCGCTTTTCTGTGCATGAAATTTTCTCAGAATTTTATATGATTTATCTGGAGTATTTTATAGTGTTTCTCTTTGTATGTATTTGTTTTAAATGGCTGCTTGAGGTATTACACTATGCGTACATAACTTATCACAGTGGACCAGTGTAGGTATTTTATCAGTTTGAATAAATTATAGGAACCTTACATCCCCTTTAAGTTCCTTTACTCGCATCCATTTATAATGCAATTATCTTAAACATTCCCTCTACATACATTGAGTATCATTCTAGACCATATTATGTTTGCTTTGGCCATCAAATGTAATTTAGAAAACACAAGAGGAAAATGAAAGTTGGTTTTATTTACTCACTGTTTTACTATTAAAAAAATTTTTTTTGAACCTTTCGTTATTTCTTTCTGTTTAGGTAACTTTAGTAGCCATTAATTTAATGAAGTCTTTAGCAACAAAATTATCTTAGTTTTCCTTCATTGGAACCTACAAAAATCAATTTAATTTCGGAAGGATATTTTTGCATGATATTGAATCATAGTTAACATTTTCTATTAGCACATAAAAATGTCACTTCCTTCTCATCCTGTTAGTACTTGATAAAAATTATTGAAATTATTTTCAACCTCTAGTTAAAGGTTGTTTCTCCCTTGTTGTTTTCAAGATTTATTTTCTTTGTATTTTCAAATGTTAGACTGTTATGTGTCTTGGTGTGGATTTCTTTGTGTTTATCCTGTGTAGGATAAACTTTATAAACTTTAGGTTTATGTATTTGCCAAATTTTTGAAAATTCTCTGCTCTTATATCTTTGAATACTGTTTAGACTCTTCTTTCTCCTCTTCTTGCAGGATTCTGACGATAAGAAAGGTGGATCTTCTGTGAGAGTCTTGCAGTTCCCCCAGTCTCTGCTTATTTTCTTTCAGAATATTTTCTCACTGCTGTTTAGATAGGATAATTTCTGTTGTTCTACCTTCCAGTTAAATGATTCCTTTCCTTGCCTTATTAATTCTTCTGTTGAGCTTATCCGTTGATTGTTTTGTTTTAGTTATAATTTTTACTTTTACCATCTCAATTTGGCCCTTTTTGATAACATGTATTTCTTTGCTGTTTGATTTTAAAAAATTAACCTTGTCCAAAGCAGGTATGGCCTTTGTATTCAGCTCAGGGTGGTAATCTCTGACTTACATGATAGGGTTTTTGCTTTGTTAGAAGATTTGAGTTATTAAAGATAGTCTACAGTGTTATTTAGGCAGGAGGCTAGGCACACCGACAATATTTAGGATGGGGAAAACCCATACTAGAAAGACAAACAATGTGATTTAGTGTGGGAGCTTTGGTTCAGACAGTATCCATTGACACGGAGACTAAGATCAATCACATGGACTGTCAAATAATTACGCCTTTGTGAGGGATACACTGCTTCCCTTGGCCGACTTTAAAATGTATCAATTACTTCTAACTGTAAGTGAAATAACCTTCAGTGATGTCTGTGGGTCCTTCAAGTGAATTATCACAATTAAGAGTGGTTTTGGAAAATTCCTGAAGTTGCAATTAGTGTCATAAATGACGTAGAAGTACACTGTGAGAACTGTTACTTCTAACTTAGCAATCAGTCTAACTTACCACATCGAGACATGCAGTTTTTTCTTAGTTTTCAAGCATGATCATAATTTTCATTAAAGCATGTTTGTGACAACTCTTTTTCAATCTCTTTCAGATAATTCTAGCAACTGTATTACTTTCCCATTGGCATCTTTTGATGATCTTTTCTCATTTGAGATTTTTTGGAACTTCATATAAGTAATTTCAATTTAAACCTGAACATTTTGGGCATTATTTGGGAACAACTAGGGCTTATTTAAATGTGTTTTTTGCAAGTCATGTCTGACTCTGCTCAAATAGGGAAGAAGGATAATGACAGATCAATGGCAGGATAGCACAGAAGTTTTAAGTTCTAAATTCGTCTTCCATTGAAACCCCTGGGGAACAGGTCTTCTCATTACAGCTGGGAAAGGGTGGTAGGTCAGTTTTCCCACGAAGTTTTTGCTGACACCATCCTGGTAGTGGGGGATGAATGCCTCATTAATGCTCTGCAGATACCTCTACTGACACTGCTGGGGTTTGAGCTTGTGAGGAAAGTCCTGACTTTCTGACTTTCCAGTAGGAGTCCTTTGACACAATGTGGATGGCTGTAATCATTACCACTCAGTGGGGATGAAAGTCCAGGCTCCCCACTTGGCTTTCTATCATATCATCACAATAGGGCTGTTTGGAGTACTTCATGATAGCCTGATGACGGCAGAAGCCCAAACTCTCTACTTGACCTTTAATGACAGGGGTAGGTTAGGGCTGCAGCATTTTAGGTGGTGTTTGGCAGGAGCAGGACAATTATTGTCTGAAAGTTGTCTATTGCTTTCTTGCCCCGTTCCTGATTCTGTCTGTGCCTAGAGAGAGGAGACTTTTCTTTTGTCTGTTCCCACTGGTATTTTCAAGTTTCTGGAGAGTGTACCATATAGTGCATGACATGTAAGGCAAAAATATATATTTAAAAAAGTAACAACAAAGCTCCAAAGAACTGATAGCTGTATTTTTCTCATGTCCTACAGTCTTTCTCCAGAATGTGAACATCTCTGCACTTCTAAAACTCTTATGTTGGTCTTATATAGAAAATTTTAACTAAAATTCTTATTTTTAGCGGCAGAAATAAAGTTGCACTAATATTTTTCTTATTAAAAATAATTTATTGTGGCATAGATGCATAATTTGAGACCTACTCTCTTAATAATTTTTTTTTTTTTTTTGGAGACGGAGTTTCACTT
>PVKV010002561.1:108071-165335 GCA_004027835.1 Alouatta palliata
AAGCAATTCTCCTGCCTCAGCCTCCCGAGTAGCTGGGACTACAGGCACGTGCCACCATGCCCAACTAATTTTTGTATTTTTAGTAGAGACGGGGTTTCACCATGTTGACCAGGATGGTCTCGATCTCTTGACCTCGTGATCCACCCGCCTCGGCCTCCCAAAGTGCTGGGATTACAGGCGTGAGCCACCGCGCCCGGCCCTCTCTTAATAATTTTAAGTGTACAGCACACCGTAGTGTTGACGGTAGGTGTGATAATTTTAAGTGTACAGCACACCGTAGTGTTGACTGTAGGTGTAATGTTGCAGAGAAGATCTTTAGAACCTCATCGTTCTTCAGAAACTTTATACCCATTGATTAGCAACTTTCTTTTATTTCTTTCTTTCTTTATTTTTTGTCGTCAGCTATTTAATTAGGGTTTTAAGACATTTAGAACACTAATTTGTGAGGATAAATTCTAATTGTCAGGGCAAACACAGATGGCAGGTAGCCCTGGAGCTGGGGAATAGCTTTGATTTTTGGTAAAATTTGTGAGCCCACAGCTTTCTGATCAATCTTGCGCTGCTCTGTAATCTCGTATTTCTATGTGGAAGATCTCACCTTCCTGGGGTCGGGGCTTCCGCAGCTGCTGCTTCTTGAAGTAAGCATCAGTAAGATATTTTGGGATTTTTACATTGCTGATATCAACTTTAGTTGAGGCGGCAATGACAAATTTCTGGGGTGTTCTTCATAGAGGAACTTGATTGAGGACCAGAGGTCCAGTCTCAAGTAACAAGCCACCAGCCAGCTGCTTCAGGAAAACCACCCTCTTGCCCCTGTGGCTCCAGCGAGGATGATCAGAGTGTTCAGGGGACGATGCTGGCTCGCAGTTTTCTCACATGCTGACTGAAGGGTTTTCTGCCCTGGCTCAACAGCTTTCAAGGAGCATCTTCAGTAGGATAGTATCTGGGCATTTTGCAAAGTTTAACCACCAACTGGTTTTGTAACAGTTGCAAGAACCTTCCCCTTTTTTTCTTTTCAGCCTTGGATTTAGCAGCTAAGTACTTCCTCTTGTACATACATGGCCTTTCTGGAATGTATGGCAGATCCAGAGCACCGGCCAATTCCTCTGACAAGGACAGGATTGCGGCTGAAATGGGGTTTCCCTGTCTTGGGATTTTTAGGCTTCAGTTTACCCTTTTTCACTTTGCCACCAGCATCAGCCTTCTTGGCTTTGGGTTTCTTCTCTGCAGCATCTGGCTTCTCAACTTTTTCAGCCGCCATCTTCCAAGATGGGAAAAGTGATCAGCAACTTTCAATGTCCCCCTCCTCCCATCTTTTGGCAATACCATTTTACTCTTTGATACTATGAATTAGACTATTTTACATAGGTCACATAAAAGAAACCATGTACTATTTATCTTTCACTAGCTTTTTTCACAAGTATATCAATATTGTTACATAATTCAGAATTTCATTCTTTTGATGTGTTGCTAAAGAATTAGACTATCTCCATACATATATATTGTGAATAGCACTGTAATGAACATGAGAGGGTTAATGTTTCCTTGAGTTATTAATTTGATTCATTTGTTTAAATAACCAGAAGTAGAATTCTTATATGAAAACTTCTACGGAAGTTCTATGTTGAAATTTTGGAGGAACCCTCATACTGTCTACCATAGCAGCTAGGCAACTTTGCAGTCCCAACAATAATGTGCAAAAGTTCCAACTTCTACGTGTCCTTGCCAAAATATAGAAAAATGAAAGAGAACACAGAGCCTGGAAATAAATCCATGCATATGCAGTCAACTAATCTTCCACAAGGGTGCCAAGAATATGAATGGGAAAAGGATAGTCTCATTAACAAACAGTATCTGGGAATGAAGTTCTAACATTAAACCTGAAACCAAGGGCTGGTTCTTGGAATGAGTAAACAAGATTGATAGAACACTATCTTGAATTAAAAAGAGAGAGAAATGGAGAGAAAGAGAGAGAGAGAAAGATCCAAAAACCCCAAAATCAGAAATAACACAGACAACATTAAAACCAATTATGCAGAAATACAAAAGATACATAGAGACTGTAACGAATATTTCTGTGTGTACCAATCAGAAAATCTGCAGGAAATTGATAAGTTCCTGCAAACCTACAACCTTCCAAGATTGAATCAGGAAGACAGTGAAAATCTCCCTGACCAATAAGAAGTTCTAAAATTGAATCAGTATTAATAAAACTACGAACCCAAAAACACTTGGACCAAATGGATTTATACCCAAATTCTACCAGATGTACAAAGAAGAACTCTCACCAATTCTAATGAAACTACTCCAAAAAGATAGAGGAGGAGGGGCTCATCCCTAACTCATTCTACAAAACCAGCATCAGCCTGACATCAAACTTTGACAAAGTACAATGAAAAAAGAAAATGTCAAGGCCAATACTCTGATGAACATAGATGGAAAAACCCTTGACAATATTAAAGCAAGCTGAACCCAGCAGCATATTAAAAATCTATACCACAATCACGTAGGCTTTATTTCTGGGATGCAAAGCTGGTCCAACATATGCAAATCAATAAATCTGATTCACCACATTAACAGAATTAAAAGCAAAAAGCTTATGATATTCTTACTATATGCAGAAAAATCTTTTAATAAAATTCAAAAGCTCTCCATAATAGAAACTCTCAACAGACTAGGCATCAAAGGACGTGCCTCAAAATAATAAGAACCATCAATAACAAACCCAAAGCCAATATCATACTGAACGGTCAAAAGCTGAAAGGATTCCTCTTGAGAAGTAGAACAAGTGAAGAATTCCCACTCTCATCATTCCTATTCAACATAGTACTAGAAGTCCTAGCTAGAACAATCAGAAAGAGAAAGAAATCAAAAGGCATCCTAAAAGGAAAGAAACAATCATTTTGCTAACAAAAAGACTGTATACATAAAAGACATCCAAGAATCCACCAAAAGGGTCATAGAACTAGTAAGTGACTTCAGTAAATTTTCAGAAAAATTTTGTAAAAATCAATGTAGGAAAAAATGGCATTTCTATACACCAATGAGATGCAACTGATAGTCCAATCAAAAAGACAATTTCATTTACTATAGCCACACACAAAAATAAAGTACCTAGGAATACCTCTCACCAATGAGGTGAAATAACTCTACAAAAACTGTAAAACACTGCTGAAAGAAATCAGAGATGACAAATGAATGGAAAAATATTCCATGCTCACAGATTGGAAGAATTAATATTATCAAAATGGTCACACTGTCCAAAGCAACTGACAAACCCAACATTATTTCTATCAAACTACCGACATCATTTTTCACAGATTTTGAAAAAGAAACTATTCTAAGATTCATATGAAACCAAAAAGAGTCAAATGGCCAAAGCAACCCTAAGAAAAAAGAACAAAACCAATGGACTCACATTATCCAACTTTAAACTATACCATAAGACTACACTAATCAAAACAGCATGATACTAGTATAAAAACCGACACATAGACCAATAGAACAGAGCAGAGAAGGCAGAAAAAATGCCACACATCTATCTCCTGATCTTTGACAAAGCTGACATAAACAAGTAATGGAGAATGGCATCCTCATTCAATAGATGGGTGCTAGAAGAGCTGGCTAGCCATACGCAGAACATTGAAAAATGGACTCCTATCTTTCAACATATACAAAGATTTACTAGAGATGAATTAAAGATTTTAATGTAAGACTTCAGACTATAAAGATTCTAGAGGAAAACCTAAGAAATATCCTTCTACATATAGGCCGTGGCAAATAATTTATCACTAAGTACTCAAAAGCAATTAAACAAAAACAAAAATCGACAAGTGTGAACTACTTAAACTCAAGAGCTTCTGTACAATGAAAGAAACTATCAACAAAGTAAACAGACAACTTACAGAATGGGAGAAAATATTCACAAACTATGAAACTGACAAAGGCCTAACATCTAGAATCTATGATAAACTTGAACAAATCTACAAGAAAAAACAAACAAATAACCTCATTAAAAATGGGGAAAGGACATGAACATATACTTCTCAAAATAAGATATACAAGCAACCAGCAAACACACAAAAAATGCTATCATCACTAATCATCAGAGAACTGCAAATCAAAACCACAATGAGATACCATTTCGTGCCATTTAGAATGGTTATTATTAAAAGTAAAAAAAAAAAAAAAACAGATGCTGGCAAGGGTATGGAGAAAAGGGAACACTTATATACTATTGGTGGAAATATAAATTAGTTTATTCACTGTGGAAAGCCATCTGAAGATTTCTCAAGGAACTTAAAACAGAACTACCATTACACCCAGAAATCCCATTGTTGTGTATATGCCCAAAAGGAAATTTATATCAAAAAGATACATGCACTCAAATGTTCATTACACCACCATTCACAACAGCTCCGACATGCAATCAGCCTAAGTGCCCATTAATCATGGATTAGATAAAATGTTGTTCAAATAAATGATGGCCTATTACACAGCCATAAAAAGAACAACATCATTTTCTTTACAGCAATATGGATGCAGCTGGAGGCCATTACTGTAAGCAAATGAATGCAAGAACAGAAAACCAAATACTTTGTGTTCTCATTTATAGACTTGCAGTGGGAGCTAAACTTTGGGCACTCATGGGCATAAAGGTAGCAAAAATAGGTACTGAGTACCACTAGACGTGGGAAGGAGGGAGGGAGGCAAGGTTTGGAAAACTACCTATTGTGTACTCTGCTCACTACCTGGGTGATGGGATCATACTCCAAACCTCAGCATCAAACAATATCCCCGTGCAACAAACTTGCAAGTGTATGTACCCCATTAACCTAAAATAATAGTCAAAATTATTTTTAAAAAAAGAAAAAATGAAACTCCTACCATATTCCATACAGAAACATAAACCCAAATGGATTAAAGACTTAAGATCTGAAATTTTAAAACTCTTAGAAGAAGACATACAGGAAGAATTTCATGACATTTGCCTTGCCAATTATTTCACAGATACTGACACCAAAAGCTCACGTGTCAACAAAACCAAAATGTAGGACTACATCAAATTAAACAACTTTTGCACAACAAAGGAAATAATCCACAGAGTGAAAACGCAAGCTATAGAAAGGGAGAAAATATCTGCAAACCTTTTATATCTGATAATGGGTTAATTTCTATAATCAATAAGGAACTCATACAACTCAATACCAAAAACCATTAACCCAACTGAAAAGTGGACTCAAATAGATATTTCCCCAAAGAAGAATACAAATGGCCAACAGGTTTATCAAAAATGCTCGAGTCCCTAGTCATCAGGGAAATGCAAATCAAAATCACAATGACATAACACTTTACATCTCTCAGGATAGCTATTATCAAAAAAAGAAAACAGACCAAAAAACAAAGAACAAGAAGTCACAAACACACATTTTAAGAATAAATTGAATCTCTTAGATATTACTATATTTATAAATTTAACATAGAAAACTGGCTAAGCTGGCACAGAAATCTAACCACCTGACTCTAAGGTTATAATTACATAGATTACAAAGGTGTAAAATCAGTAGAAAAAATAATGTAGACATCAATGCCTCCTGCATGTATTTCTATCTTGAATGTATGTAATGTCACCTACAAGATTATAGTACTCAAATATAAATATTTGATCTAAAAATTTATAATAGCTGTATAAAACATATGCAGGAAATGGAGTTACTCTATCAGCAATGCACAAAAAGTATAAAATAAATATCTAGGCTACAAGCAAAAGGAATAGACTTTAAAAGCACATTTAAAGGTACAGTTATTTCTTTGTGTTGGGAATACTCAATATCCTCCTTCTAGCTATTTGAAACTATATATTTACTGAATGTTCCCAACAAAAAGAAATGAGGTTTGAGATAATGAATATGCTAATTACTCTGACCTGACACCATGTATTATATATATGAAAATATCCCTATGTACCCCATAAATAAATACAATAATATTATTTGTTAACTTAGTCATTTAGAAAATTAAAATAATAATAACAAAGTAAAGGCCAGGCATAGTGGCTCACGTCTGTAATCCCAGCACTATGGGAGGCTGAGGAGGGTGGATCACCTGAAGTCAGGAGTTCGACACCAGGCTGGCCAACATACTGAAACCCCATCACCACTACAAATGCAAAAAATTAGCCAGACATGTGGCAGGTGCCTGTAATCCCAGCTACTCAGGAGGCTGAGGCAGGAGAATCCCTTGAACCCAGGAGCAGAGATTGCAGTGAGTCAAGATGGTGCTGTTGTGCTCCAGCCTGGACAACAAGAGTAAAATTCAGTTTCAAAAAACAAAAAGGAAAATTATTTCAGGTACATTTATAAAACACCTTCTTTTGCCCACATAGCCAAGACAATCCTAAGCAGAAAACAAACAAAAAAAAAAACAAAAAAACAAGGCTGGAGACATCATGCTACCTGACTTCAAACTGTATTACAATGCTACAGTAATCAAAACAGCATGGTAAAGGTACCAAAACAGAGATATAGACCAATGGAACAGAACAGAGGCCTCAGAAAAAATGCCACACAACTACAATCATCTGATCTTTGACAAACCTGACAAAAATAAGAAATGCGGAAAGGATTCCCTATTCAACAAATGGTGGGAAAACTGGCTACCAATATGCAAAGAGCTGAAACTAGATCCCTTCCTTACACCTTATACAAAAATTAACTCTAGATGGATTGATTTAAGCATGAAGCTTAACACCTAAAAACTCTAGAAGAAAATCTAGGCAATACCATTCAGGACATAGGCATGGGCAAGGACTTCATGACTAAAACACCAAAAGCAATGGCAACATAAGCCAAAATTGACAAATGGGATCTAATTAAACTTAAGAGCTTCTGTACAGCAAAAGAAACTATCAATAGAATGAACAGGCAACAGAATGGTAAAACATTTTTACAATCTACCTATCTGACAAAGGGCTAATATCCAGAATCTACAAAGAACGTAAATAAATTTACAAGAAAAAAAAACCCATCAAAAAGTGGGCAAAGAATATGAACAGACATTTTTCAAAAGAAGACATTTATGCAGCCAACAAACATGAAAAAATGCTCAACATCACTGGTCGTTAGAGAAATGCAAATCAAAACCACCTTGAGACATGATCTCATGTCAGTTAGAATGACAATCATTAAAAAATTTGAAGACAACAGATGCTGGAGAAGATGTAGAGAAAAAGGAACACTTTGTTGGTGGGAGTATAAATTAGTTCAACCATTTTGGAAGACAGTGTGGAGATTCCTCAAGGATCTAGAAATAGAACTACTGTTTGACCCAGTAATCTCATTACTGGGTATATACCCAAAGGATTATAAATCATTCTAATATAAAGACTGATGCACATATATGTTTATTGCAGCACTGTTCACAACAGCAAAGACGTGGAACCAACACAAATGCCTATCAATGATAAGACTTGATAAAGGAAATGTGGCACATATACACCATGGAATTCTATGCAGCCATACAAAAGGATGAGTTCATGTTCTTTGCAGGGACATGGATAAAACTGGAAACTATCATTCTCAGCAAACTGACATAGGAACAGAAAACCGAACACCACATGTTCTCACTCATAAGAGGTTGTTGAACAATGAGAATACAGGGAAACAGGGAGGGGAACATCACACACTGGGCCCTGAGGGGAGGAGAGGCTAGGGGATCAACAGCAGGGGGTTGGGAGACAGGGGAGGGACAGCATTAGGAGAAATACCTAATTTAGATGGATGCAGCAAAACACTACCATGGCATATGTATACCGATGCAATAAACCTACATGATCTGCACATGTACCTCAGAACTTAAAGTATGATAAATCAATTTTTAAAAAATCTTCTTTTTTTGTCTAGATTCAGAAAATAAAATATGTTGTGGATTTAAAATACTATAACAAAGGCCACATCTTTTCACAAAAGTGCATGGTGAAGTCTTTGAGGTTGTGCGCCAAAAGGTCAGTAAACATAATGGTTCTTCTTGATACTTTCACAGCATTCATTCATTCACTCATTCTGTTTTCTTTACCAGACTTATCCTGAGTGCCTTTCCAAAACATAAACCCTATATATTTCACATTTTAATCTTTAGCATCTCACATCTCAATAAATAAAATGGTTAAACTCAGTTTACTCATTTAAAAATTCATGAACAAAAATCACATTATCTTAGTAGTATAATTTCTCTAAATTCAAAAGTGGTGCTTGGTAAAGTGGTATGGTAAATCGAAAAAAAAAATTCTTTTTAAGAGAAATAAAATTCCCCCAGTTTTAAGATTTATTGTGCCTAGGAAACCAGGATTCTGTATTTTTAAAGGACTTCCTAGATGAGTCTGGTTAGGTTTGGACACTCTGAAATAGATCTGTAGCTTCCTTATACAAATAATTAACCAGTGTTAAATTGTCTGACCTAGAACCCACAGTCAGTGAAAATGCAGTTTGTGTTAGGACTTAGATTCCAACATTCTTAGGGCAAGGACTTTTCAAGCGCCTGGGTGAAGTGCTGTATTTGTTTATATACACACACACACACACACACACACACACACACACACACACACATGCAATTTCATCTGTCAATGTTAAAATTATATATGTAAATTATAATAAAATAAATATAATGAAATATAAACATAATAAAAAATATAAAATATATATATAATTTTAACACTGACAGATGAAATTGCATGTATTTACCATGTACCAAATGATGTTCTGATCATTATATATATCTGATGAAGTAGATACCTTCATTGTGAATGACTACATCTAGCTAATTAACATATGCATTTAGTTATTTTCGTGATTAGAACACTTTACATCCACACTCTGCATTTTTCAAGATTACAATATATTTTTAATTATAAATATCTTTTTGTACAATAGGTCTCCTGAACTTATTACGTCTATCTCACTGAAATGTTTATATCATTTGAATATCATCTTCCCAGTCCACTCCTCCAACCAGCTCACCCCTGGGAACCTCTATTCTACAATCAACTTCTATAACATCTATTGTTTTAGATTGTCTATATGATTGTAATCACGCAGTACTTCACTTTTTGTGCCTGCCTTATTTGACTCAATGTCTTACAGGTTCTTCCATGTTGTCACAAATGACAGAATTTTCATTTTATAGTTGAATAATATTCCATTGTGTATACATACCACATGAAAAAAAATCTGTTCAGTCTATTCAGCCACTGACAGGCACAGGTGGATTCCCTATCTTGGCTATTGTGAATAACGTTGCAATAAGAATGAGAATACAGGTATGTCTTTGAAACTGATTTCATTTCCTTTGGATATGTAAGTATAATTTTGGAAGGAATCTCCATACTGTTTTCACAGTGACTGTATTAATTTACATTCCAATCAATGGTGTGTGAGGGTTCCCCTTCCTCCATATCTTTACCAACACATGTTATCTTTTGTCGTTTTGGTAATAGCTATTCTAACAGGTGTGAGGTGATACCTCAGGGTGGTTTTGATGTGCATTTCCCTGACTATCAGTGATGCTGACCATTTAATTCATATGTCTATTGGCTATTCATAAGTCTTGTTTTGAAAAATGTTCATTTAGGTCCCTTTTTCCCATTTTTAAATAGGCTAATTTGTTTTATTGCTGCTGAGTTGAGTTACTAGTTTATTTTGTATATTACCACCTTATCAGATGTATAGTTGGGAAGTGTTTCTCTTCTATTCCACAGGTTTTCTCTTCATTCTATTATTTGTTTCCTTTAAGTGCAGAAGATTTTTGATTTTTATGTAATGCTATTTGTGTAGTTTTGCTTTTGTTGCCTGTGCTTTTGAAGCAAGAGGCAAAAACCCATTGCCCAGACCAACATCATGGAGGTATTTTCTATGTTTTCTCCTAGTAGTATCATAATTTGGGTCTTATATTTAATTCTTTAATTGATTTTTGTGTATATGGCATGACAAAATTTTCTAATTTTATTATTTTGTATGCAGATGTTCAGTTTTCTCAACACTATTTATTGAAGACTGTCCTTTCCCCATTGTGTGTTTTTGGCATTTTTGTCAAAAATTAGTTCACTATAAATGCATGGATTTATTTCAGGACTTTCTTTTCTATTCCATTGGTCTATTTCCATGCTAGTGCCATGTTCTTTGTGTGTGTGTGTGTTTTGTTTTTGTTTTTTACTATAGCTTTATAGTATACTTTGAAGTCAAGTAGTGTGATGTCTCCAGGTTTATTATATTTGCTCAGGACTGCTGTGGCTCTTCAGAGGTTTTTGCAGTACTATTCAAATTTTAGTGCTTTTTTTCTGATTTTTAAAAAAATATAATTGATATTTTGATAAGAATTGGATTTAATCTATAGATCGCTTTGTGTAGTATGGAAATTTTAACAATATTTATTATTCCAAATCATGAACTCAGGCTATTTTTTTCATTTATTTATGTCTTTCTCAATTTCTTTTACCAGTGTTTTATAGTTTTCATTATAGAGATATTGTACCTTGTTGGTTAAATTTATTCTAAAACATTTTATTTCTGTAGCTATTGTAAATGGGAATTTTAAAATTTCTTTCTTAGAGAATTCACTGTTATTGAATAGAAATGCTACTGATTTCTGAATGCTGATTTTGTATCCTGCAATTTATTAATTAGTTTATTAGTTACAACCTTTTTTAGGTAGAGTTTTTAGGTTTTTCTGTATATAAGAGCATGTTGTCTGCAAACAGGAACAATTTCACATTTTCCTTTATAATTTGAATACTTTTTATTTCTTTCTCTTGTTTAATTGCTCTTGCTAAGATCTCTGGTAATATATTGAATGGAAGTTGCAAGAGTAAGCATTCTTGTCTTTTTCTTGGTTTTAGAGTAAAAGCTTTCAATTTTTCCCCAAGGAATACGATGCTAGCTGTGGGACTGTCGCACATGGTCTTCATTTCACTAAGGTAACTTCTTTCTATATCTTATTAGCCGAGAGTTTTTTTTTAAATAAAAGATGTTAAATTTGTCAACTGCACCTTCTGCATCTATTGAAATCACCATATTTTGTTTCTGTTCTGCTAATGTGTCGTCTCACATTTCCTGCTTTATATTGTTTGGATTATCTTACACCCCTGAGATGAATCCCACTTAATCATGGTGAATGATCTTCTTAATGTGCTATCATGTTTGGCTTGCTGGTATCTTGCTGAGAATGTTTGCATCTGGTGTTCATCAGAAATATTGGCCTATAATTTAGTTTTTCTCTAGTGTCTTTGTCTGGATTTGCTATAAGGATGATGCCGGCCTTGTTAAATGTGATTGAAATTATTCTCTCTTCTTTGATTTTTTGTTAACTGTTTGAGATGAATTTGCATTAGTTCTTCTTTAAAGGTTTGACAGTGCTTAGCAGTGAAACCATCAGGTTCAGGGTTTTTCTTTGACAGGAGGCTTCATTTTTGATCCAATTTCCTTACTTGTTATTTGTCTATTTCTATTTTCTATTTGTTCATTAGTCACTCTTAGTAGGTTTATGTATCAAGGAATTTATCCATTCCTTCTAGGTGATCCAATTTTTTTCACATATAATTATGCTTACTAATCTTTTATAATCCCTTGTATTTCTGGGTATCATTGTAGTGTTTCCTCTTTTTTCTTAATCAGTGTAGGTGATGGTTTGTTGTTTTACCTTAAAAATCAAATACTAGTTTTTGATCCTTTTTTCTATTGGTTTTCTAGTCTTTCTAGGTTTTTTTTAATCCATTCACATATTCAATATCTTTTCATCGGAGAAAATTTAACCCATTTACATCAAGGTAATTACTCGTAAGTAAGAAATTACTACTGCCATTTTGTTAATTGCTTAATAATTGTTTTGTTGAGCTTTTGTTCTTTTTTTCCTTTCTTCCTCTCTTGGTGTCTTCTGAATAAATTATTTTCTCTATAGGTATGTTTTAATTTCTTGTGTTTTGTTTTTGCATATCTACAATAGGTTTTTACTTTGTGATTACCAGGAGGATTACAGAAAACATCTTATAGTCATAACAGGTATTTTTAAGCTGATGATGACTTAACTTTTATTACCAAAAAAAAAAAAGCAAAACTTTACACTTTTACTTGATCCCTCCCTCCCACATGTTGAATTTTATGTACTAGTAACATATTTTATATTTTACATCATATTTTATACCTACAAATTGATGTAGTTATTATTTTCATATATTTTTTCTTATAGTCTTCATATTAAGAATTTATGTAATTTATATACCACTGTCAAAGTCTTTGGGTATTCTGATTTTGACTGTATGCTGATTTTTACCAATGAGTATTATATATTCAGATGTTTCTGTGTTACATTAGTGTTCTTATTTCACCTTGAAGAACTCCCATTAGAATTTGTTGTAGGATAAGTCTGGTGGTGATGAAATCCCTAAGCTTTTATTTATCTGAGAAAGTCTTTATCTCTCCATCATTTGTAAAGGACAGCTTCTCTGAATGCATCATACTTGGTTGGCAGTTTCTTTTCTTCACCACTTTAAATATATTATGCCATTCTCTCCTGGCCTGTAACATTTCTGCTGAGTAGTCTGCACTAAATGTATTGGAACTCCCTTATATGTTATTTACTTATTTGCTGCTTTCAGGAACCTTTGTTTGCCTTTGACTTTTGACAATTTGATCAAAATATATCTAATTTGATTGGAGACCTTCAACCTTCCTGTATCTGGCTAGTTAAATCTTTCTCCATGTTTGGAAAGTTTTCTGCTACTATTTCTTTTTCTTTTTTTGAGACAGAGTCTCACTGACTCCCAGACTGGAGTGCAATGGCACAATCTTGGCTCTGCCTCCTGGGTTCAAGTGATTCTTCTGCCTCAGCATCCCAGGTAGCTGAGATTACATACAGACAGTGCCACCGTGCCTGGCTATTTTTTATATTTTTGGTGGAGACAGGCTTTCATCATGTTGAGCAGGCTGATCTCAAACTCCTGACCTCAGGATCCACCTGCCTTGGCCTCCCAAAGTACTGGGATTACAGGCACGACCCACCATGCTTGGCCCTCCTATTTCTTTACTAAAGCATTCTACTCAATTATCTTTCTCTTTCCTATTATAACTTCTATGATTTGAACATTTTCTCTTTTGATGCTGTTCCATAAAATCTGTAAGCTTTCTTCATTCCTTTTATTATTTTTCTTTTTCTCCTCTTCACTATATATTTTCAAAAAAAGTGTGATTAAATTTATAATTTTTTTCTGCCTGTTCAGTTCTAATGTTGATACAATTTTTTTTGGATTTTCATTGTAGTTTTTTGTTCCAACATTTCTATTTAATTTTGTTTTTAATTTAAATCTATTAAATTTTTCATCATAGTCACTTGTTTATTTTTCCCATTGACATTTTTCTCTAGATTTTTCTTGAAGTTTACTGACCTTGCTTAAGAGTTATTTTGAATTCTCTGTCAGACAATGTGTAATCATCATTTCTTTAGGCCATATTCTTTTGTCCATTTGATGTTGTTATGCTTCCCTGGATATTCTTGATCCTTGTTGTTGTTTGTCAATGTTTGTGTTTTTGTAAGATGTAAGTACTTAGTGTTCATAGACTAGCTTTCTCTAGAAAAGCCCTGCATTTAGTTTAGTACTGGAGCACACCAGAAGCCAAGTGCACCTGCGGTCAGTGTGGCACTGCCAAAAGCCTGGGATACATTGCAGCAGTTGTGGCACTGAGGAGAGCCAGAAGTTCAGGGACATTGAGGTCTTCCTGTGCTAAAGACTGTCGGGGCCTCAAGCCACTGATATTAGCCTGGTGGTGATGAAGGCTGGAGACTGAATTCACAAAGCAAATCTTCCTCCTGGGATTATTTGGTCTTTTCTGGCACCAGGGAGGGTGCAGAAATTTAGTTTATAGCTACTGGGTTGGAATATGGGGCTATTGCGTTTTTTCAAGTGCTGGGCTTTACTTTGGAAGGCCCAGTGTTTGGGTTCAATGCAAAGTCATATGCTCATTTCCCTTCCCTTTTCCCCAAGTAGCCTCTTTTTTCACACAGGACTGCATGGTTTTGGAGGAAGGATGATGTGGGTAATGTAAAAGTGTTCTTTTTCCCATCTTCAATGCATCTTTTCTTAATACTGTCCTACAATCAGGTACTATGACCTCTCATCTGGTGTTCTTAATCTTTTTGAAGGTATATTTCTACATGAGTAGTTGTTCAAACTGATGTTTCTGCAGGGTACAATCAACTGACAGTCCTACTCTGCCATCTTGCTCTGCTCCCTCTGTGAAGTCTTAGAAACAGGGGAAAAAAAGAACTTTTCTTAGCAATAACTACATATTTCTATTGTAGAACATGCAAATTCTTGCTTATCAGAATTCAGAGTATCATGTTACTCAGGAAAATAAAGTAAATTATAAAACATGGGGAAAATCAAAGTAGTTTTTTTTAAAATAAAATAATTGCTACATTGGGGTCACTAAGATTAAAAAATCACCCTCAACAGTTAAGTTTGTGTTTAATATTATATACCTGTATATTTACACAATTACTTTGTCAGCATCAAATTACACTAAAATATATTTTTTTCTTTCCATAAATTTCTTCACTTCACCAAATAGAATAGAATGAAATGTCACAATCTTTCACATATCAACTTCAGTAAAAAATAATTTTTAAATGCAAATAGGAAACATTATAGGCCTTATGAACTAGTGATCTGTAAGCAAAGAGATAATGAGGATACTTTTATGGTCAATTGCATCGGAAATCAGAGCTAAAGCATTTAACTGCATTTATAAAGCAGACACACTAGTTTCTAAGAGGCAACCTCCCTCACTTGACACATAAACAATCATCAACCATTCAATTTTGACAAGGAAAATAGTTTTTTGTAACAGTGATTCTCTTCTCAAACTTAGGTGCACATTAACATCACCTGGAGACTTAAGACACTCCATTTCCTGGTTTCATCCTATACAAATTAAATTTAGAGATATAATACAGGAATTGGTTTTTTTTTTCTTCTGAAGAACAAAAAAGGGATACATGTGCAGAACATGCAGGTTTGTTACATAGGTATACATGTGCCATGTTGATTTGCTGCACTTATTGACTCATCCTCTAAGCTCCCTTCCATCACTCCTTAGCCCCCAACAGGCCGTGGTGCATGTTGTTCCCCGCTCTGTGTCCATGTGTTGTTCTCAATGTTCAACTCCCACTTATGAATGATAACTTGATGTGTCTGGTTTTCTGTTCTTGTGTTAGTTTGCTGAGGATGATGGCTTCCAGCTTCATCCATGTCCCCGCAAAGGACATGATCTCATTCATTTTTACTGCTGAATAGTATCCTGTGGTGTATATGTACATTTTCTTTATCCAGTCTGTCATTAATGGGCATTTGGATTGGTTCCCTGTCTTCACTATTGTCAATAGCGCTGCAGTAAACATAATTTCAATGAGTTGAAAATGAAGTAAAATTTGAGAACGAGTGTCCTATGGCATGATTTGCACTGCAGTCTTACATATTCTTTTAAGCATTTTGTTTAATAAAAAACATAGTTTTCAACATTGCTCTCCAATTTTAAAATCAATTTTTACATTCATGTTACTGCATTATTAGGGAATAAAACAGGTTTAAAAATAGAAGCACATCATATATTAGCTAAATCAAATGATATATTTGATGTTTATCAAATTTCAAGATTAAAAAAATCTGTGTTTGCTGAAATTGACTTAATATTTCACTAATTAGTTACAACAGACTATTATTACAAACATGCTATGAAGTTGAGTTCCAGAAATATGGGCTCTGAATGCTTTTACAAACTAACCTGCTATCCAATACTTCATAGGATATATTTATAAACAAAGTTTATCAAAAATAAGCAGTCTGTATCTTTGCTTTTAAAAAAGGCTTAGGCATGTTAAAAGATATTTTATATCAAATTGAAAATAAAAACTATTTTTAAAGTACTAAGCTTCATGTTTGATTTCAAATGATAATTTTAGATCAAATCAATCTTTTACTCTTTAAAACAAACCTATACAGTGTTGATTAGTGTACTGAATCACTAAGGAACATTAGAAATGCTATTATTACTAAAGCAAGAAACACTAAAGTGATGTTCTTTAAACAAAATTTAATTGAAAAAAGTAAACAATTCTTCGCTTGTTATATGTTCTGTGAATCAGTGTGTACCAAAATGTCCTATCTGATATTAGTTGTTTTTTTTTTTTTTCAAGGAAGCTTGCTCTTTAGATTTGCAATTGGCATCAGCATTATAAACTCTCCCAAAACAAAGGTTTTCAAGATAACTACTATCTATGGTAGAAGTTTTCTAGGACCCTCAAAAACACTGATCTGAGGTGAAGAAAAGGGTGAAATGGAATTAGCAGTGTTTCTCTACATGCAAGACAAAAAATAAAATATTAAACTAGTGACAAAAGAATAAATAAGTAATAATAAATAAAGAGAGATTTGTTTCTAGAAGCCAGGGTCAATGAAAGTGGTTGGGCTTTGATTCACATGAGAAACAACAGATGCAAGTGAGTTACAATAGCCAAAAGCCATGATTCTAAATATTCTGCTAGGATAATTATGTATTGTTTAATTTATTTTATGTTTCGCTTAAACGTTTACATTTTTATCTTCATTCGCTGAGTAATATAGTAAACTCTATGCCCCTTGCAGTATGTCTACCTTATTCAGAAGTCAATTGTGAAATATTTGTATGGAAAGTAAAGATGAATCACTCCAAGGCAATCCAAATGCTCTTATTGTTAATTTAATTTACTTTAAAATTATTTTACATTTGTGGATTCCTTTACTCTTTCTGAAAATCCTGAGTGGAATGGTTTATAAGTGGCACCGAATAACTTAATGGGCTTCCTTGGAAGAAAATTATCAATATGGAGGAAGAAATGGAAGGTGCTTATATTAAAAAAATAGTAATACAAAATAATAATTTGACAAAGAACAAAATGATGTTTTGTAAGAGACAAGAGATCATCTGTGAGGCCCAAGCAGGAATTTCTGCAATTCAGTTTTGTGACAGATAAAGAAATAGTTTTAGTCTGTCGTGAAAGTGTACATGATGTTTTATACTCTCTCAAGTATTAAAGTTGCCAAGACTTTTTAAGAGCCCTGAGTATAAAGAGACTTATCAATTTTATTTACTGTTTTGGTGATTGTGGAAGGCTGAAAAATTCCCCTCCCCCCAAAATACATATATTAATTCCTGGAACTTGAAGATGTTAACTTAATTAGCAAAAGCATCTTTGCAGATGTGATTAAGGATCTCAGTATTGACCTAGAAGCCTTACTCTTCCCTTCAGCTTGACTAAACTTTAGATAGATTTATGAATGAATATAAGCCCCTGACCTCCCTTTAATTGGAGCCTTTATTTTAGAAAACTTGCAACTGTAAACTCTTTCCTTGCACCTTTGAGATGTAAATCTACTCCCAGCCTTCGGAAGGTTTTACAACCTGAAATGTTTTTCTCAAGGGCCAAGGAGCCATCTCTTTAAAATGTAATCATGACATAGGCATGGGCAAGGACTTCAAGACTAAAACACCAAAAGCAATGGCAACAAAAGCCTAAAGTGACAAATGCGATCTAATTAAACATAAGGGCTTCTGCACAGCAAAAGAAACTATCATTAAAGTGAACCAGGCAACCAACAGAATGGGAAAAAACTTTTGCATTCTACCCATCTGACAAAGGGCTAATATACAGAATCTAAAAAGAACTTAAATAAATTTACAAGAAAAAAATCCCATCAAAAAGTGGGCAAAGGATATGAACAAACACTTTTCAAAAGAAGACATTTATGCAGCCAACAAACATATGAAAAAAAAGCTCATCATCACTGGTCATTAGAGAAATGCAAAGTAAAACCACGTTGAGGTACCATCTCATGCCAGTTAAAATGGTGATCATTAAAAAATCTGGAGACAACACGTGCTGGAGAGCTGTGGAGAAATAGGAACGCTTTTACACTGTTGGTGGGAGTGTAAATTAATTCAACCATTGTGGAAGAGACTGTGGCAATTCCTCAAGGATCTAGAAATAGAACTACCATTTGACCCAGCAATCCCATTACTGGGTATATACCCAAAGGATTATAAATCGTTCTATTATAAAGACGCTTGCACATGTATGTTCACTGTGGCTCTGTTTACGATAGCAAAGACATGGAACCCACCCTAATGCCCATCAATGATAGACTGGATAAAGAAAATGTGGCACATATGCACCATGGAATACTATGCAGTCATAAAAAAAGGATGAACTCATGTCCTTTGCAAGGACATGGATGAAACTGGAAATCATCATTCTCAGCAAACTGACACAGGAACAGAAAACCAAACACCACATGTTCTCACTCATAGGTGGTTGTTGAAAGATGAGAACATATGGACACACAGAGGGGAACATCACCCACTGGGGCTTCTTAAGGGGTGGGAGAACTAGGGAAGGGATAGCAGGGGGTGAAGGAATTGGGGAGGGATAACATTAAGAGAAATACCTAACACAGGTGACAGGGGGATGGATGCAGCAAACCACCATGGCATGTGTATACGTATGTAACAAACCTGCACAATCTGCACATGTACCCCAGAACTTAAAGTATAATAAAAAAAATTACACAAATTATATATACATATACATGGCTCCTATCTAGTAGTCTCTGTGGGAGGATCAGAACCAATCTTCTGTAGGTTTCAAGAAGCAAACACAGATGGCCTAGTAACACTAACCAAGTTTCCCCAAAATTATCCTCCAGTATTTTCTACTAACTTACCCCAGTGCTTAAAATCTTCCCTATCTTTTGTTTAAATGACTTGAGGTAAATCTCTCTTCCCTACTGCAACAGTCTTAAACAAACCTTTCCTTGTCTGTTTAACTTCTTCAAAGCAATTTTTTTCCTTGACAACATGAAGTGATTAACCTGAATTTTCCAGATGTTCTCTGAAGGCTATGGAAAGTAATCTTATAATAGGGAGTCCACGGAAAAGTACGTGCAGAGAAAAGGAAGATGCAATGTGACCCCAAAGGCAGCGATCGGTGCAACCATAATCAAGGAATTCTGAAAGCCACCGGAAGCTGGAAGAAGCATGGAAGTATTCTCATTTAGAACATACAAAGTGACAGTGGTCCTGCTAACACCTTGATTTTGGACCTTTGGCCTCCATAATTGTGAGAAAAATACGTATTTTTGTTTCAAGCAACCAAGTTTGTAAAAATTTTTATAGCAGCCCGAGGACACATAGAGTGATCAGAAAATACTTTTATTTAAGTATATCATCTTAATAATGTAATAACAAAACTACTGTGAAAATATGAATTCCAGTTGAAACTTTCTAGATTGTGCTCACTGTTTGATTAGGGCAGCATCATAAGAATACCATATGTTGAAAACTACACATTGTTTTCATAATGAAAAGCAGTAGTAAACGAAAGCAATCATACTATTTTGTTTTAGCAAAAAAATGGTTTTTTTTTTCTTATTTACTATTGTTAAAATGATAGAATTGGTATGAGCCATCTGAGCACCTGTTTTTAGGAAGAACACTGTTTAAGTAGATTAATTCAACTGAAGCCCTGGAGATACTAATGAAATTTACCAATGTAGAATGAACAGCTTCAGTATGGATTTTTTATAAGAAAACAGCTGCTCATCTAGAAGTAGTAGTAGCTAACATCTGAAGGCCATGAGATTTGTCTGTTCTGAAAGATATGACAAGCAAGGAACAGATGGTTAGCATAAATAATTCAAAAGAGCTCTCCAGTCACTTGTTTTCGGAAAAACAGTATGTTAAACTATGTTTACAAGGTCACTTGGAACTTTAGATACAAAATAATAATTATTATTTTTTTTAATGCTTTCTTTCAACATGAAGTTTTAAAACAAAAATTGTAATCACTTAAATGTTAGTCTTCTAAAATCAATACAGCCTATGATATTATATGCATGACATAAGAGCATTATATATATTTTATATATGCAATCACAAGTAATTATATCTATACAACCAGTGTAAATGTGGTTAAGGCTAAATTGATATTGACTTGTGTATAGTTTTGATCACATCTACAAAATAAGACCAATTTTTATAATAATTTAGAAGACTTGACCAGTATTTTTTGTATATAGTTCATGTCACTTGACTTTATTTTACAGAAATCTAAAACCACTCCCTCAGTGAAGAAAATGTAATACTAGCCCAGCAGTTTTGTAATCTTAATAGGTACTTTAATTATATAGCATAGTTTTTATATATCCCTTCATGAATAATCTTATTTACTCTACCTAAAAAAGATTTAACATTGATACATTTATTCACTTTGCCTTCAAACTTTTCTATGTATTATAAATATGAGGAATTCTTTTTCTCATCTCTCATAGAAAGATACATATCATGCCTATTTTCATCCATAGCTATAAGCTTTTCTAATGTGATCTTAATTACCTTTATCTTAGCTAATTAACATTCTCTTCTTCATTTTCTTCTTCCTCTCAGTGGAAAAATACGCCTAGCAATTTACTAATTAAATAATTTTTACTGAACTATATATTTTCCTCAAGCCACCATTCTAAACTTAAAACTATATCTACATAATTGGAGTTCTTGAAAAAATGTGTTTGTTGTCTCCACTTTCTTTCCACTTAATTATTCAATTATTCTTAAACTCATATTCAGCTACACATCATCAAAAACCTCATATTTGGCATACCTTCTGAGTCCAAAACATTACATGTAAGGTAACTGTTGGCAGTTGTTCAGATGTTATAAGCATCAGCTTTTTGAGCTGGATTGTACAGAAACTCTCCTATTTTCTGTGGTGATTCTCGTGTAACATTTTCAAAACCAAGATTTATAAGTGTTACAGTTTCTCTCACTATAAAGCAGGCATTGCCATCAATCACTAATATATTATCCCAACACTGGCTTCCAAGTCTCAGTTATGCTTCTTAGTACATTAGATTTTGCTCCTTTAGGACTGCTACAATTCCATTCGCCTACAAATAGCACCCTGCCTTCTGTAATCGGAGTACCATCATTAGTCAGGTATGTTACCAGATGTGGCATATAAATTTAGACCTCTTGGGTGCTAAAAGTCAAATAGTCAAATTGCTTGCTCAACACCAGATAATGGGTCTGCTAATGTGAGATTTAGTATCTTCCTGGCTATTTCAAATGAACTTTGATATGGCCTTCTATCTGTAGTATACATTTTTCTTCCAAAAAAACATTTAAACATGTGTTTGCATTCCAGAGTAAACAGTTACAATAACAGTTTCCTGAGCCAGAAATCCAACAGAGAAGCACATACCTAGGCACTAATATTGAGACATTAAAAGAGAGTAATGGATAAACATAATCAGGAACTCGGGTACTTTGGTCATTATTGCTGCATGTTTCCACAGTGGTGGACACATTAACTGATAGGTTTTTTTGTTTGTTTCTATTCTGAAGATATGTAACTCAAGAAAATTTTCATGAAAAATTGCGCTTTGTGTTTTAGAATCAATAATTTTAGCCACTGTTTTTCTGAGATCCACGCTCTGTCTCATTTAATGAGTCAACTGTGAGTGGAGTCCAGATAGTCACTGGGAAAGTTTCATGGGCACGTTTAACCTTGATATTTCTCCTTCCAACAAACACAAATAAGGTTAAGTTTGTAATAAGTTCATTGTTATAACAAAACAGAGTAATAATTATATATTATTGTATAAGTCTGTTCTCACACTGCTAATAAAATCATAGCAGAGACTGGGTAATTTATAACAAAAAGGGGTTTAAAGGTCTCACAGATACATATTGTGAGGCTGGGGAAGCCTCACAATCATACTGGAAGACAAAGGAGAAGCAAAGGCACATTTAAATGGTGGCAGGCAAGAGAACTTGTGTAGGAGAACTCCCCTTTATAAAACCATCAGATCTCATGAGACTTATTCACTATTAGGAGAAGAGCATGGGAAAGACCCACCCCATGATTCAATTACCTCCCACTGCCCCACTGGAATTCGAACTTGCATGACGCCTGTAGCCACTTTGTTTTGGCTGTATTTATGCAACACCTGTGCACCCATCGTATCTAGGAAGTAACTAACTTGCTTTTGATTTTACAGGATCATAGGCAGAGGAGACTTGCCTTGTCTCAAATGAGACTTTGGACTGTGGACTTTTGAGTTAATGCTGAAATGAGTTGAGACTTTCGGGGACTGTTGAAAAGGCATGATTGGTTTTGAAATATGAATACATAAGATTTTGGAGGGGCCAGGGTTGGCTCTGTGTCCCCATCTAAATCCCACCTTGTAGCTCCCATAATTCCCATAGGTTATTGGAGGGACCTCATGGGAGATGATTGAATCATTGGAACAGGTATTATCCATGCTGTTTTTGTGATAGTGAATGGGTCCTATGAGATCTGATCATTTTAAAAAATGGGAGTTTCTCTGCACAAGGTCTTCTTTTGCTTGCCACCATCCACATAAGATGTGACTTGCTCCTCCTTGCCTTCCTTGTGAGATTGTGAGGCCTCTCCAGCCATGCGGAACTGTAGGTCCAATTAAACCTCTCTTTTCTAAATTGCCCTATCTCAGGTAAGTCTTTATCAACGGCGTGAAAATGGCCTAATGCAGAAGAGTAATTAACCATGAGGGTCATTTGCTCAGCACACAGTACCACATATGGAATGCATGAACAGATCCCCTATTCTTGAACTCCATTTAGGTTACTGTAAAGGTAAACATGGTATAAGAAGCTGTCATTTTACAAGTTATCTCCCTATGGGCTTAATCCATGGAAAACATGTTACCATTTTGACTTGCATTCAATCATCTTCATTTCTGTACCGGGATGATTTCTGTAAAATTCTGTTAGTTAAAGGTATGTATTATTCTCTTTCACAAAGAGTAAGTAAGACATCCAGACTTAAATGTTGATATAAGATAAAGTTATAACTTCCATATTATATGACAATATAGTACTTTAAAGGCTATATAATTCATTAAGAATAATTTATGTTTATTCAAGAATGGACTGGATTTTTAACACATGTGCCTCTAAAGGAACATGAGATGGGAGTTGGGATGAAAAAAGAACAAAACATTTTTAAAAGAGACACATTACAAATGTACTTATCTTTTACACACACACACACACACACACACACACACACACACACACACACACAGCTCTCTATGCTCCTGGGAAGGTTTTTCACATCCATTCTAGGATGTTACCATCAAAGCTGGTTCAGAATTTTAAAATGCTGGGAAGTTCAAGCATTGTTTTAAAGACTGTTGAACAGACGTAGTTTCCCCTAGGAGATTTCCCTGATAGTAAATATCTTCTATTTCATCTGAGAACTACAAAATATAAGTATGCATTTTAGCAGAAAGCAAGATACAACAAAGAAAAAAATATTTTTATCAAAGATGAAAACAAAGGGCATGCTGGCATTTTATCTATTGCTGTTCCTACTGCACCATTTGAAATACATTTCAAACTGAAATAATGGTAAACATCTATCACAAACAAAAGAAAACCCAATCAGAAAGACCATAATATATTATATACTGGAATTTATTATAAATATTGGCCTTGAGGGGATTTACAGTTGCCGATTTCATTATATGATATCACATTTTTTAATTAAATGATTAAAATATTTGGGCATATAGATATTTCAGATTTTGTATTGATTTAAAATAAAAGGCAAAGTAACAATGACAAATTTATCTTGAATAAAAGCTGATTAAATTTTGTCTTGATGAAAGAAATCTTATCAAGACTTACCCACTTTGGAAAAACCTTGTAGAATAAATAAGATCTGAGCTGATTTTTGTCTTTCTGTGGGTAGTTGGTTATACCTGGAGTGTCTCTAAACAAACTTTAAGAGGAAAGTGGAACATAGAATTGATAGAAAAATGCAGAAATATTAAATCATATAATGGAAAGAAAGGATGAATAATAAAGAGTATTTATTTTGGTAGAAATAAGACTGTGGTAACAAATTGACTCACTTAAATATGTTAAAAACTAGATGGAATCTGTATTAGGATTCAGTATGTGTAGCTTCAGAGATTAAAGCCAATATGAGTGGATGGACACCTAGGAGATTGTATTGGTGGCAATTAAGAAAAAAAAAACTGTAATACTACCTAAAAATTGAATGTCCTGCCTTCAGAAAACATGAATAATCTGATCATCAGAGTAGCTCATCCGTCAATGCTCCAAGTATTATGTGGGAGGGATACAAATGTAAGATGGGTAGGGGCAGACTATTCAATCTCTAGCATATTTTCTGACATTAAATATTGTGATACTATGAGAGGACTTTTGAGTCTAAAATAATAATTATAACAATGTTTGAGGACTATCATTA
Organism: Alouatta palliata; assembly: GCA_004027835.1. Classification (NCBI taxonomy): domain Eukaryota; kingdom Metazoa; phylum Chordata; class Mammalia; order Primates; family Atelidae; genus Alouatta; species Alouatta palliata. Next base: position 132,468 of record PVKV010002561.1, read on the forward strand.
CACACTAAGCACAGATTGGTTAAATGTATTTGTTTTCTTAAATACTGAGATTAGCTGAATTTAGTGAATCAAAACTTTCCTAGGAAATTTTATAGATATAATGAATATTTATTTATCCACAGTTGGTTCCTTCTTTGTTATGCTTCCCAATAAAAGAATAATAACATTTCCTCTCTACTGAATTCTGGATTCAGTACATCATTTCCTTTGGCCCACAAAAAAAAAAAGTCAGCCTGAATGATGTATGCAACTTCTGATCGGAATCTTCGCAAGCCAGGATGCAGTTCATCTGGCCCTCTTTTCTGCCTGTCTTACATGGAAATATTCCCATGTTCAAATGAGAATTTGTTCTGTCTGTCGGTTTCGGATTGGTAGGAGGCAAACAACAGTTGACCTGCAGTACACAGGCAGTAAGAGTAGGAATAAACTTACAGTGTTTTAAAACTCATGAATTTCTGAGGTCATTAGTTGTCTAACCTGTTCTGACTAACATGGGAGTTGGGCAAACGATGCATTAATTGGGTAAATTCTGTCCATTAAGCAGGTAAGAAGCAGACTATGTTCATCATTGGAGAAAAGAAATGATGGGGCCAAAATTGGAGTGTTGGTTACTTATGACTAAGAAATTGTGCAAGAAAATTCCAGACATTTGTTTACTATACTTCCAAATATGTTTAGGGCCAGGCCTACACTAAGAGGAGGATACAAGAAAATGATACAAAAGGCCAAGAAAAGAATACAAAGATAGTCCTTTCCTTAATTATCTCTTTTTAACTCTCATATATTTTGCTTCCTGACCCTCTGTTTCCAAACCTATAACAAAGATGAACTCTTTGTGCCACCATGGGCCTCTACGATGAGTCACATATACTTTAATAACACATGAGACAGGAATGTTATGGTAGTTTTCCCCAAAGGAAAACTTTATATTAAGACAAATTATAATTAGATAATCACCTAGTGCAGAACGAGAGAATGCGGATGGTACCAGTCTTAAAGAAATCCTACTGTATTGCTACTCAGGTAGGTATCTGATCTGTGGTTTACAGCCAAACTATCCATTGTTTAAAACACACTTGCCAGTACACAGTTGTCAAATTAAGGCTAACTTTGGGTTTACTACTTTACTACATGACTTACATATAGCAACACAGACTTCATGGCATATTATTTTAGGCATATAAAGGAATAGGAATAGAGGTGAATATAAATTGTTAAAATACATATGGAACTCTTCAAATTCCAAGGAAATGCTTGTGTAGTTTATGACAAGTTTCTATTTGCCCTGTTCTGCTAAATAAATAAATAAATAAATAAATGTCAATGATCAGTAAGGAAAACTTAATCTATAATACATTGAGGATCTGCAAAAAGTTCAAGGAGTGTGACAAGGTAGAAATACAAATATAAATCTCAGGACATTTTTAAAAAGTAAAGTCCAGCATTAAGTTAAAAGATAAAAAATGTGTGTATGTGTATGATAAATTACAAAAAGAGGGAATCATACATGAGCAGTTTTCATGAAAAAATACTTAGGAATTGTGGCTCACAAGTCGATATTAATGAACAGTGTGACATTCTTGCCAGAAAGTTAAAGGAATCATAGATTCTATTATGCTCAGAATAGAGGATTTAAATAAATGAATAAAACTACACTTGCAACACTGGGTTTTGTTCAGTTCTGAATTCCACTGACAAATTGAGATTATCCATAAAAGATGAAAAATGATTAAGGGTTTAGAAATTTTGTGAAACAAAGAGCAATCTTTTCATTTCCAAGATTTTCTTCACAATCTAAGACAGTGAGGATATTAAATTTACAGAAGTAAATATGCAAAGATGATACTTGTATGTAAATACCTGAAGGCTAAACTAGCAGAGGGAATAGACCTCATTTTGACTCCAGAGAGAAAGAATAAATATTTCAGCACAAGACAATATCATGGTTTTTTTTTTTTGTTTTTTTGCAGAAAAGTGGAAAACAAAAAAATTTATTTCAATATAAGAGTGGTCTTATTTTTAGAGATATTCATTCTCATACTCTTCAACTTTGTAATATACTGTGCTCCTAGTCACCGGAAGCAGAAATTAAATAATCAATACTAAGTTGTCTAAAGAGAGGATTCTTCATCAGGTACAACATTTGACAAGCTGACCGCTAAACTGTCTGTCAGTTTTAAGAGTTAGGCAAGACTTCATGCTTCAATGGTGTTTAGGGAAATTTATCTTGTTATTCTCTGAGTTAACTTGCATAGCCAGTGCGACAAATTTGGTCAGCCTTCCTAGAATGACACTTGTTCAGAGTTCACGCAACACAACTACCTGACAACCTGACATAACACCACACATTTGTTTTGCTGCCAATTAACTCCAAGCTCTTTCCTCTAGCACTCTGTCAACTCCTTAAATGAAGCACTGACTTTTGCCAACAGCAGGGTTATTTCTTCTTTAAAGCTACCTGTTAAGATCATACTAGCAAGATAACAGAAATTAAATAGGACTGTCAGTGACAGGCCATTTAGCCTCATGGCAGGTTGCTATGTGTATGCTATATAGGTGTCACTAGAAGAGAATGGAGGAGGTCGAAAGGACATTGCTCAAACAAAAATAAAGATATATTTTATAAACAGATGTAATAATTGCTATGAGTCACGTGGCTGTACTCCACAAAGTTTCCATTTATAAATGCATATAAAACATTGAATTATAATGATAATTAACAAATTGATTTTTAGAAGAGATACAGACATGTTATTGTTAAAATTGGTATTCAGCCTAGATTATGATCCTTAAAAGTAACTCAAAGCCTTGATAAAAAGTAGACAGCAAATACTAGTAGTGACTGAAGGCATGTTGTAAGAAGCTGAAATTGCTCTAGGTAAAAATAGTAGCTCTTCTGGCTCTAGAGTTTCCCATCATTCCGTACAGAAATACGCAAATAATGTCATATAAATTTCACTGTCAGTATCCAGGACCCATGACTTGGTTATTAATATCACATTTAATATACCTATCATATCAATCATATCAATACGTATCAATGTCATATTCTGTGTAATACATATTGGGTTGTTTGTTTGAGACAGGGTCTCACTGTGTCATAACCTCCGCCTCCTGGGCTCAAGAGATATTTACACCTCAGTCTTCCAAGTAGCTAGGACTACAGGCCAGCAATACCACACCTGGATAATATATATATTTTTAAGTTTTGTGAAAGCAGGGGGTCTCACCATGTTTCCCAGGCTGCTCTTGAACTCCTGGACTCAAGCTACCCACCCACCTCGGCAGCCCAAAGTGCTGGCATTACAGGAGCGAGCCACTGTTCCCAGCCCTGTAATACATCTATTATATCAAGTGTCTTTGTGCAATGCCTACATATATTCACTTTCATCATGAGGCATTCATTATAACCTCTGGATCCGAACATGCCACTACTTAATGCACGTAGACATAAAAAGAGACATAACAAGCAGGTAAGGGTTCTCCTTATGTAATAACAGCACTTTATTAAAGAGGTTCATATGGTGTGAGAATCCCATGCTTTTTTTTGAGACAGTCTCTTGCTCTGTCACCCAGGCTGGAGTACGGTGGTGCAACTGCAGCTCACTGCAACCCCTGCCTCCCACGTTCAAGCAATTCTTGATCCTCAACCTCCCGAGTAGCTGGGACTACAGGCACGCACACCACACTGGGCTAATTTTTGTATTTTTAGTAAGACAGGGTTTCACCATGTTTCCCAGGCTGCTTTTGAACTCCTGGCCTCAAGTGATCCACCCACTTCGGCTTCCCAAAGTGCTAGGATTACAGGTGTGAGCCACTGTGCCCAGCCAGAACAATGTACTATTGTCTGAGCTCAAATCCTGGCTTTATTACTTATTATATCTATTGTACAAGTTACTTAACATGTGTTAGTCCTAGCTTTCTTATCTTTAAAGTAAAAAAAAGATAATACTAATAGTTTGAAGGATTACTTTAAAGAGTAAATGGTGTAATGCCTAAAATGTCCCTTATACTTGGTTCATGATAAGTGGTTCATTATAATTTCATAAACTCATTATATTATATTATGCAATTGGAAAAGACAGTAAATATTTACCACGATTTCTTATAGAAGATCAAACTTAAAATCTCATAAATGTTAGTGTTTTACTGAATAAATAAATTATAATCACCATCACCATAATCACCAATCTTTTTTACTCACAGTGAAAAGTAAAACTTTATCTTCTTATACATAATTCAGTATAGAATTGTTTTGCCAAAGTCACAAATGCAACCAAAGTGTTTTCTGATTTCAATCACAACTAAAAATTTCTAGGTTTCAACTTACATTCCATATGTACCTAGGGTCGGCTGGGTGGCTCTGCTTCTTTTTTCCTATTTCAGTAGCATGAGCAGTCAGTTTTCAACATCTAGAAAATCATGAGTTGCTTTGGCTGAGGAAGTAAACCTAGCATATCGTGCCAGGTTCATAATGCCTTCCTCTAGATAGTGATATGTATAGTTTTTTTCTCATGCTTCCTTTATCAAACAAGTCACATGGCCATACCTATATCTAACTTCAAGTGTGCTGAAAGGTCAGCTTTCTCATGTGCCTATAAGAATGAGAACCAGCAATATTTACTGAAGAGCATGAATAACAACTTTGTATTACATATAGGTGATGTTAAAATATTTGCTCTGTACTTGAAATATGTGTTTTGAGAGCTCTGACGATTAAAAAGAAAATATTTCACATAATATATCTTGACTTTGAATTAATTTCTAATGATCTAAAATCCAAAAGTTCAGGTCATGCACTCAAAACTTTAGGTCAAAATTCTGTATATTGCTGTCTTTATTTATCAGTGCAATAACTGACAAAGCAGTTTATATAAATTACACATTAACTCTAAACTTATGTAAAGAGTTCACTTGTATGCTTTAGTAGAATAATGAAGTCTAAAATAGTAGATTTCATTGAAAATGAAGGAGTACTTAGTACTTCTAACTACTTGTTAGTCATTATGAGGTAATATTGCTTAAAAATTAAATTTATATAGACCTGGAAGAGGTAATACACAAACTACTGGATATACCACCTTAGAAGATTTTAACAAAGCCTATGTAACCATTATGAGGTTACTCTAAAAGGTATGAATGTATTCAGTGTTGATAACTTCATGGCTTCTAAGAGTTTGTGTTTCACATGAATCATTTTTATCAAAATCATCCAAATGGTAGCATGAAGTATACACAATTTACTGAAGTCATCATATATATTTTTATAAAACTGATCATAGAGTAGCAAGCAAAAATTCTCTGAATATATTGTATTATTTATTGATTTATCTTCACTATAGCATGTGTCAGCATGAAAAAAGCAAATAATAAAACAGTTATTGAAGTCACTTTTTATTTTGATTTTATGATACTGAATCAAAGACTTGAAAAATATTTTTCAGATTAAACTGAATCTTTGAGTGAATTATGAGTTCAAATAAATACAGATTATAAGAGCTTTAGACAAAAAGGCACATTTATATTGAGAGACAATCCTTTATAATAAATAAATTGAAACCAATAGAAAAAGCATTACGTTTGTGTTTTCTGGTATATCTAAATATTCAATCATCTTATTGTTAGAACTAATACAAGGCAGTCACTCACACTCTTCTTCAGATATGAATGACAAAGAATAATACAAAACAAAAAACAAAAAAAAAAAACCTATCAAAATACCTATATAAAAATTTAAAATAACAGTGAGGTAGTGTGATGGTTAATACTGAGTGTCAACCTGATTGGCAAAGTATTGATCCTGGTTATGTCTGTGAGGGTGCTGCCAAAAAGGAGTAACATTTGAGTTAGTGGAGTCAGAGAGGCAGACCCACTCTCCATCTAGGTGGGTACCATCTAATCAGCTTCCCAGCATAGCTAGAATAAAGCAGGCGGGAGAATGTGCAAGAACAAAACTTGCTGAGTCTTCCAGCTTCCATCTTTCTCCGTGCCAGCTGCTTTCTGCCCTCGAACATCAGACTCCAAGTTCTTCAGCTTTTGGACTCTGGGACTCACACCAGTGATTTGCCAGGTGCTCTCTGGCCTTCAGTCACAGACTGAAGGCTGTACTGTCAGCTTCTCTACTTTTGAGGTTTTTGGACTTGGACTGATCCACCACTGGTTTCCTAGCTCCTCAACTTGCAGACATCCTATTGTGGGACTTTAACTTGTGATCATGTGCGTCAATTTTCCTTAAAAAACTCCCTTTAATATATACATATATCCTATTAGTTCTGTCCCTCTAGAGAACCCTGAATAATACATGTCGTATTTTGGTTTCTTAAAATTGTTTTTTAGACTGTGCCTATTGAAAGGATGAATATGATTACAGTTACTATGACATTCTTAGAGACACATAATGAAGTAAATCAAAGGCATGGACAATGTCTGGACACACATATATGTTATTATCTCATTCATCACTCAATCAGCACATAATAACATATGTAATATATCTCCTATATATAGCACATTGCAACAGCTTTTATTTAACAATGCAACGAAATATGTTGTTCTCTGCCCTAAAAAAAATTTCAAACCTTTTCCGATAGTGGGAATGATGGCACTGATCTATACATAGAAAAACATCGAGCCATTTGGAACAAATAGAAGGCATTTGGCAAAAGACATTTGAGATCTAAATCGGAAGTGATTACATAAAACACCTGGTTGGCACTCTGTAGCCATCTTATACCAGATGCTACAAAGAGAATAAAATGCCTAGGAATACAACTAACAAGGGATGTGAAGGACCTCTTTAGGAAGAACTATAAACCACTGCTCAAGGAAATGAGAGAGGACACAAACACATGAAAAAACATTCCATGCTCATGGTTAGGAAGTATCAATATCATGAAAGTGGCCATACTATCCAAAGTAATTTATACATTCAACACTATCCCCATCAACCTTCCAAAATGATTTTCTTCAAAGAATTGGAAAAAAAAACAAAAAAAAACCTTAAACTTCATATGGAACCAAAAAAGAACCCTCACAGCAAAGACAATTCTAAGAAAAAAAAAAAAAAAAAAACAAGCTGGCAGCATCACGCTACCTGACTTCAAACTATACTATAAGGCTACAGTAATCAAAACAGCATGGTACTGGTACCAAAACAGAGATATAGAACAATAGAACAGAACAGAGGCCTCAGAAACAATGCCACACATCTACAACCATCTGACCTTTGACAAACCTGACAAAAACAAGCAATGGGGAAAGGATTTAATAAATGATGTTGGGAAAACTGGCTAGTCATATACAGAAAGCTGAAACTGGATCCCCTCCTTACACCTTATACAAAAATTAACTCTAGATGGATTGAAGATTTAAACATGAAGCTTAACACCATAAAAACTCTAGAAGAAAACCTAGGCAATATCATTCAGGACGTAGGCATAGCCAAGGACTTCATGACTAAAACACCAAAAGCAATGGCAACAAAAGCCAAAATAGACAAATGGAATCTAATTAAACTTAAGAGCTTCTGCACAGCAAAAGAAACGACCAATAGAGTGAAACAGTAAACAACAGAATGGGAAAAAAATTTTGCAATCTACCTATCTGATGAAGGGCTACGATCCGAATTTACGGATAACTTTAACAAATTTACAAGAAAGAAACAAACAGCGTCATCAAAAAGTTGGCAACGGATATGAACAGACATTTTTCAAAAGAAGACATTTATGTAGCCAACAAACATAAGAAAAAAAACTCATCATCACTGGTCATTAGAGAAATGCTAATCAAAACCACAGTGAGATACCACCTCACACCAGTTAGAATGGTGGTCATTAAAAAATCAGGAGACAACAGATGCTAGAAAGGATGTGGAGAAATAGGAATGCTGTTACACTGTTGGTGGGAGTGCAAATTAATTCAAACATTGTGGAAGACAGTGTGGCGATTCCTCAGGATCTAGAAATAGAAATTCCATTTGACCCAGCAATCCCATTACTGGTTATATATCCAAAGGATTATAAATTGTTCTATTATAAAGACATATTGACACCTATGTATATTGCAGCACTGTTCACAATAGCAAGGAGTTGGAACCAACCCAAATGCCCATCAATGATAGACTGGATTAAGAATATGTGGCACACAGACACCATGGAATACTATGCAGCCATAAAAAAGGGTGAGTTCATGTCCTTTGCAGGGACATGGATGAAACTGGAAATCATCATTCTCAGCAAACTGACACAAGAACAGAAAACCAAACACCACACGTTCTCACTCATAGGCAAGTGTTGAACAATGAGAACACATGGACACAGGGAGGGGAACATCACACACTGGGGCCTGTGGGTGGAGGCTATAGGAGGAATAGCAGGGGGTGGGGGTATTGGGGAGGGATAGCATTAGGAGAAATACCTAATGTAGATGACAAGGTAATGGACTGCAGCATACCACCACCACAGCGCATGTATACCTATGTAACAAACATGCACAATCAGCACATGTACCCCAGAACTTAAAGTATAATTTTAAAAAATTAATTGAAGTACAGAGCAAAATTTGGTAATGGCAAGGGTGATATTCATAATATTTTAAACTCTGGTACAGTCAGGCATTGGTACATTGTAGTGGAAACACTGACCAATCAAAACAAACAGGAGTGGAAACTAAACTGGTTTTGTACAACAATCTTGGAGCTAAATACCCTCCCTGGTACTAGAGATATCTACAAATTATGGTATATTGCAATGAGCAAATCACCGTGATAAATTAAAAACATATTGATATCATGTAAATCAAGATTGAGATTACAAAAATTTTTTCTTTCCTTTACTTTTATATTCCAACTACCAATTTCTTTAAAAGAGCTATGTTATAAATACAAGCGCTATGATTGTCAAAAACCTTTACCCATGAGAAGGCAATATTATATGATCATTAATTTATAATTAGACTTTTATATCAGTACATCAAATGTTAAAAAAGTTACTGAATGAAAAATAAAATAGCCAAAATTTTAAGAGACTAAATGACTTTCTAAGGATCACAATGCTAATGAAGCTTGGTTTATTTTATTTTCAGCTATTTAGTTTGGACAAAATGCTGAGTATCCTGGATTGAATGCATCAAAGGTCACTTAAACTACACATACATGTCATTGTCCTGTAAGTATAGAAGAATGGAAAACATCAGATAGCAAGTGAGAAATGTATATATTCTCATCTGAAATTATATGGATAGATAATACAGATGATGATGTTTTCAGTTTCCTGTATCTGAAAAGTCAAATTCTAGCTGTTTGCAAATAATCTGAATCATCTTCTCCTCTAGGCAATGTAAAATGGCATTTTTCTGCTTACTCTGAAATAAGGCTTGGCCATAAAATGTGATCACAAGTAATGAGAATTAGTTAGACACACATTGCAAAAGAGCCAGTGACGATTACCTGTATGCTCCCCCACTGCCTCCACAACCAAATCATTCAAGATAGTGATGTTTCCATCAGCCTGAGTCCCGGAGTGAAGTCAATGCTGAGAGGAAACTCCAGCTAACCCGTGGTGGGCATGTCATGTGAGCTACAAATGATATTTGCTTATATATTTTTAAGAGTCTAGGGTTATTACTGCAAATTGATTTTATCTTATATAGAAATTGGACCCAGGAAAGGAGGAGAGGGATAGTGTTAAGAAAAGGAAAACTCTCCAGTTGTGACATTGATTCAGTGGATCATGAAGGTATCAAGGATCCTTTAGCAGAGGCTGAAATGGGAATGATGACAATCCATGTTAGGCCACGAGGAAACAGCTAGGAAACTGCTGCCAGCAGTGACTAGGAAAGAATACTGTATAACCAGCACACTCGGATGTCAGACGGGAGAATGCCAGTTCTTTTGCTGGTAACTGTTTATGGCAAAATATGGCAAGGTTTTACCCTTTGTCCGAGGGACACACAGCTCTAGATGGTGGCTGCACCATGAGCACCAGTGAGAAGACATAGAGAAGATTTCACGGCCAGTTTACAACAGACAAGTGACAGGAGCAAAATAAACTGCAATGTCCTCATCCGAAGATAACATTTCATTGTGTGCTTAGGTGGAATTACCTACATTTCTTGTTTGACGTACAACCTCAAACTTAGAAAATAATTGCTGAATTTGACAGCATGAATAAAAGAGAACTGAGAGACCATGAAGCAGGTAGAGCTGAAAGAGGCAACTGCTTCTCAACAACCAATAATAAAATAACAAATTGAGTTACAACGGCCAATTAAAATTCAGTCTCATAACAAGGATAGCATATGGCTGGCTTTCATGCCCCTTGCCATGACCATGAATAAATTAATTTGTTGGACATTAGGGAGTATGTCCAATGAAAGTTGTGGCACCCAGAAAAGACTCTCCATTGAACAACAAAGCCCAAATAAATTTCTCAATTCAAATGGAGAGAAAGGAGGCAGGAATAGGGTGAACAAAAAGCAAATACGGGAAACATATTTAAGAAAGACTGTGGGTGTGGCTACTGGTATAAACTGACTGAATTCAGTCAAAAGATCAGTTAATTTTTACATGAGTTATACTGCCAAAAACAAACATATGAAGTTTAAAATTTAAAACGGCATATGAGTCCCAATGTTTAGGCAGAAAGCAAACCAAGAAAGCTATCCTCCAGGCATATTCTCCAATTCTCATTTCTGATGTGGCTAATGAGATAGAAAGGATTACTCACAGGTTGGAGCTTGGGTCCACAGAAAACAGACAAGAGAATTACTTTCGGAAATAAAAACTAAGAAATATTGAAACAGCATTCCCCACCTTCAGGTTCAGGCATTCAAAATTTCAGAACTGCTCCAACTTGAGCTTGTTTTGTGTGTCCTGTTTTCTTCCTTCTGACTGGAAGTGCTTACTATGGTTATGCCGAGAAAGTCTCATATGGTATATAATATGTCTGGGATAGATAACTTGCTTTTGGTTCATTTCTTTATATAAAAATAAACTACATCTGGATTTGAAGAAGAGGCTGTCAAGCCTCACTCACTGTGCTGGACTCAGTTATTCATGTGACTTATGCTCTGTTTCTCAGGGAGAGGAAATGAATGAGTCTTGCATCTGGAAAGAGAAGCAAACTGAGTATCTGGTGATTAGAACGATGCACTGTAGAGTCACTGGGACTTCTCACATAGATTCAGGCTCTCTTTCAAGGGAAAAAGCCCTCCTTGAATTAACTATGAGTTATTTGTTTTTGCCAATGGAATCCTAGCAGGTGTGTCATGTATCATTTTCTGGCCGGAACTTTAAGACTTAGTGTATGTATTGCTTGCTATGTTTTTCCCTCCTGCCATCATGATCACTTTTCCCTTTAGGGGTTGCTGTCAGCCTGAGTTCTGGAAAGAGACATAGCAAAACCTACAGCAAACTTGCAAGGAACAAATGAGGAAGAAGTTAATGCTATAACTCATGGTATATGTCAAAGATTTGGAGAATTCTTTACTTCTGCAGGATTACCAAGCCTGTCCTGAATGAGAGACCATCTCAAATTGACTTAACAGTGAAGGACATTTATCGTGTAATGTAATTAAAACTCTAGAGGCAAGGTGAGCTTGAAGCAGGAGTGATTCAACAACTCACTGTCGTAACCAAAGAAACATTTTTCTACCTTGAATGCCTTACAACTCTTTTGTGTTTTAAAGAATTGGACAACTCTTTAATGTTTTTACAAGTATGTTCTTCTTCTCTAACTAAGAAGAAAAGATAATAGCATTCATGTAGCTATTGAGAAAAAAAAAAAAAGAAATCTTACATCTCTTCCAAATACCCATAGGAAATATATTTCTGGGCCTCATTGACCTGATTTTTTTTTTTTTTTTTTTTTTTTTTTTTGTATCTTGAACCTATCTTCATACACAGGAAAATAGATTATTGTGCTTGGCTTGCAATATAAGCTCAATCACATATTTTGTGCAATACTAAAAATTAAATGGAGGTTATCCTGCCAAAAATTCTAGGATACTTTACTGTCAAAGAAAGAGAATGGACATTGAGCAACAGACAGTAGATTTTATTAAAGATTATAACATTTAAAGCAGTATGTTAGTTAAAGTTCAAATATTTTATTTGGATATATTTATTTTCCCTGGAAAATGTCCTCTTTCCGTAAACTGATGGTCAAATATCACCTGAGAGAAAAACTATTTTTGAGAAAGAAAATTAATAGTCTTCATAAAATAACAAAAATAGATTTATTTTTTCTTGAAAAAAGTTTGTTAATCTAGCTAACCCAATCTTTGTAACATTGCAGTATTCAAATTATTTAGCTTTGTAGCATTAGAAAGTTTATTTTCAGATGAAGTGTCAAAATGGTTAGTATTCTCTAACAGTTACACCTAGATGACTGTCATTACAAGGTGGCCTCCAACTGTCATTCTTAGACCATCAAATAAATATCTCTACATTTAATAGGACCTGATACTGATAAAGACATATGTTGACAGCATACAATACACCTTAGATATTCTATACACCAAGTGGTAATGTATTTTTTCCAAACAGTAAAATGTCATGCCAAAAAATTTCTAAAATATCTGTTCTTTATATAGACCAATTAATTTATTTTTCCTTAGGATTATTAATTGCATGAATATTGCCATATTTCATAATTATAGCTTAAGTAATGAAGCCTTTCATTTATCAAAAAAAACAACTGGGGATAATTCAGAAAGTTATTGGGAAAAGATAATGTACTTTTACCTAAGAGGTAGTTATTTTTTTTAGCAATTTTGGTAATGATTTACATAAGCCTTTTGGTTTTAATTATTAAGACAAACATGCAAAATTGTTATTTCCAGCCTTCTCACTAAGTTTGAATCCTTAATCTAAATCTGAGTAGATACTGTCTCTAAGTAATGTCCAACAAAATTGTTATCTTTGTCTAATTAATTGTAACACATAAATTGGTTTTAATGTAGTTATTACTATTGTGAGGTTTTGTGTGCTTCATTTTTATTCTGCCTCTATATTTTCATATATCTTTATCCTATATTCTTTTTTATTATAATCAATGTTATGTATATGCCACCAATATTTCTTATTAATCAACATTAGTATCTTTTCTAAAAATGTAGAGAATAAAAGGATTTCTATAAATACAGTTATTACAGTTGGAAATTTTCTCAGGTTGCAAAATATGAAAAGAGAAACACTTTTATTTTAAAATTTCCTGATGCTTTTATTTGCAGGCTGAAACAGGTGTGTTTTCCAGGACTTGCCCTTTATAGAACAAAATGAATCAAATATAATCAAATATAAAAATAGCTTAGGATTCTGTGCTAATCCTATCTACTGATTGAATTTTATACTCAGTAAAAAGAGAAGACACACACAACAGAAAGGCATTTACAAACAGGTTATTTTGACCTACTGAAATATGCAAATTACTTCCTTCTTCTTTGTATGGTGACAGTTAGCAGCATTCCAGATTGCTAGGGTATGCACTTGCACAAACTTTTTGTTGCTATTTACATTTAAGGAAGATTTCCTAAATTCAAATGAATATTCTCTTTTAATAAAATAGCAAAAACAAAAATTTTCTGTTTTAATAAAAATAACTTTTAGATATGTTATTTACTTGCATTTATTTAATTTTTCATGTTATATTGAATTAAACCTTTGAAAGAAACCTAAAACTCCATTCCAATTTCTAATGTCTATGTGGAGTAGAACAGGATTTGAATTTCAAGCATGTAGATAAGAATAGACGAATTGGTATGTCTTGCACTTAAAAGACAAGAATCCCCAGCAGAAACATGAAAGAGTGCACTTGCGCATAATTCTGCTGCTTTCCCAATTATGGGGGAAAGGAACTAAGCTGGTGTATTTCCTTACAAACATGGTACTTAGAATAAAGACCATCAACTTACAAGAGCCTGTGAGTGGTGAGAACATTTTAGAAATATTTTCCCAAAGTAATAGCTGCCTCATTACTTGTTATATTTTGTTTATCTCCATGAGGCAAAAAAAGAAAAAAGAAAATTTTCTCAAGCAAAAGCTTTTCTCAAAACTTTTAAATGTGCTCTTTCATATATCTTACTTGTTTTAAAAGGAGTCCAATACAAATATAATATTTTACTACTTGTTTACTTCCATGAAAAGTGAATGTGGTTTTAATGAAGATATAATTTACCAATAAAATGTTTGGGTTCATTATTTATAAATACACTGAAATTTAAAAGAATACAAATATTTTTCTGTGATGAATCATTAAGTTTACTCCAAAGTAGGGCAACTTCTCAAGCAAAATATGAATACATCAGACCACTGATTACAGTAAATAATTAAATGTTGTAATTTCCAATATTAGAAATAGTTTCAGAGGTACTATATCAGAAAAACAGATTTATTCTGTAGATCACTGTTCTCCCTATATTGATATAACTGAATCCAGTACGGCAAAGCCTTTGGTTATAAACCTAAGACAAATAGTCCAAATGTGAGAAAAGATTAAAAACCCTGACTTTTATGAGGACTTGCTTCTTTGTGTGTGTGTGTGTGTGTGTATGTCTATATACATATACAAAGAGAGAGAGAGAGTCTCACTGTTACTAGGCTGGAGTGCAGTGGTGTGATCTCAGTTCACTGCAACCTCTGACTCCCTGGTTCAAGCGATTCCCCTGCCTCAGCCTTCTGAGTAGCTAGGATTATAGGCACATGCCACCATGCCCAGCTAATTTTGTATTTTTAGTAAAGATAGGGTTTCACCATGTTGGCCAGGATGGTCTCCATCTCTTGACCTTAAGATCCGCCTGCCTTGACTTCCCAAAGTGCTGGGATTACAGGTATGAGCCACCGTGCCTACCCAGAACTAGCTTCTAACCAGTAGTTCAAAAACTCAGGTCAATGGATATTCCAGATCAAATTTTTACCAATTCACTACAAAATTAAATGTATAACATGTAGTGAGCTTCAAAAATATTAATCTATTCAATTATTCTGTCTTTATGTCCTTCAGATTATTTAGTTGCCAAAAGCTTATTTTTATTTTATTAAATTATTACATGAATACAGAAAAATATAAATATTGTAAGCGTATAACTCAGAAATTTCAAAAACTACATACACCATATAGCCAGACTCTAGATAAAGAAATTATGAATTTTGGGTACCAAAAAAGCCTCCCAGACTCTCATGCATATGACATCAGCCCTTTTTCCAACAAATGCATCATTGCCCTGATTTGTAACAGTACGGATAAGCTTTGCTTGATTTATACTTAATATACATGGGATAATATATATCTTTTTAAATCTGGATTCTTTTGTTCAATGTGATAATTCAGAGATTTATTCATATTTTGGCTAGATCATTCCTTTAAGCTTTATACAATTCTATTGTGTAAATATACCATGATTTTAAAATCATTTTAAAATTGATGTGTATTTTACTGTAAATTGAAGAATTATAATTGCATATATTAATGAGGTAAAATGGGATATTATTATATATGTATACAGTGGAGAATGATTAATTCAAGCTAATTAACAATATCCACCACCCCAAATATTTATTTTTATGGTGAGAATATTTGAAATATATTAGAAATATATTCTGTTAGCAATTCTGAAACATATATATATATATATATGTTTTTTTTTTTTTTTTTTTTGAGACGGAGTCTTGCTCTGTCACCCAAGCTGGAGTGCAATGGTGCAATCTCAGCTTACTGCAAACTCCGCCTCCCAGGTTCAAGTGATTCTTCTGCCTCAGCCTCCTGAGTAGCTGGGATTATAGGCACCTGCCACAATGCTCTGATAATTTTTGTAATTTTTAGTAGAGATGGGATTTCACCATGCTGGCCAGGCTGGTGTCGAACTCCTGACCCCGGGTGATCAGTCCACCTTGGACTCCCAAAATGCTGAGATTAAAGGCGTGAGCCACCATGCCCGCTGAAACATATATTTTTATTAACAATCATTAACATGCTATGTTATAGATCTCAAAACCTTTTTCTCCCGTGTAACTGAAACTTTGTAACATTTGATGACCATATTGAGGGAATGTATTCTCTTTCCACGTCCACAAGGGGGCGTAGTTTTAAGGGCAAGAACTTCCCAGAGGCATGTCCCTGTCCCATCTCTCTCCAGCCGGAAGACTTAACAGTTTCTGTTTTAATTTTCACGGGCACCGGGAAAGGGTAAAAAGTCAGTCACTCCAGTGGAAGTTCTAAGGAACTCCTTTCATTAGCCAGGGTTCTTAGAGAAGGTGGGGGTTCCTACCAGGTTAAAAGTTCCCTTCTTCCACACTCCTTCCGACTCCATGTTTGGGTCCCCTTCCATGAACACTCCCTTCGTGGAAGTCATCTTTCTCTCTCATAGATTTCCCCTCTGAAGTCCCCTTTCGCGTTCTCTCATGGAAGCCTGTCTTCCCTCCTAAACTCCATCTCTCTCTATTCCCTTCCACTCAGTGTGGAAGCTGTTTTCCTCTCCTGGATTCCATTTTTCTGGATTCTCTCACTCAGTGTGAGAGTTAGGTGCTACTTTCTCTCTATCTAAATAAATCACTTTCTACAAACACTTTTGAGTCTGGCATTTACTTTTATGAGTGCACTGTGCCATGGTCTCCTCTCCCATTCTTGAGGGAGTGATAGACCAAGAACCTGGAGAAATGTCCTTTCATGGGACATTTGTCCCCAACATTACATGATGTCCCCAACATTACAATATCCTCATACCTTCCCCAGCCATCCTAGTCCCCTCTATTCACCAATCTCTGTTTCCATTCTTTTGATTATTTTTATGAGCTATTTTGATCAAATAGTTCTTAAGGGAACCAACATTTACAAACTCTTCCTAAATCTATTTACTGTTTCATTTGTATAATTTACTCTTTCACTGTGTTGTTCTTTCCAACAATAACAACAACAACATATTTTGTTAAAGCCATCATTGTGTTTTTTCTTATCAAGAACATGTTTTGTCACCTTCACACACTGCTGGGATAATCCTTTTGGGACCAACCGCATTCAGGACAGGCAGTGCTCTCATTATTTACAATGACGACACAAACAGGGGCTTCAGGCACAACTAAGAGCCAAAAGTCAGGCAGTGACCCACCAGCAAAGAATCACTAAGCAAATATATCCAATTATAAATGAAACAAATTGGACAGATAAAACTAGAATAATTAATCCTTCAATGTAATTCATAGACATTTACCTACAAGAAACAATAGCAAACAGGAAACCATTACATTCTCAAAAAGACAGAACAAAATTTCAGTGACTGACCCTAACAAGATGCTGATTTGTGAACTCTCTGACCAAGAATTTAAAACAGCATTTTTCAGGAAACACAGTGATTTCCAAGATGACCCCAAAAAACAATTCTGAAATTTATAAGAGAATTTTAACAAAGATATTAAAATAATAAAAAATCAAACAGAAATCACGGAACAGAGATATACATTTCCTGAACTGAATACTTCATTAGAGGTTCTTAACAGCAGACTTGACCAAGCAGATAAAGGAATCAGTGAGCTGAAAAGCCAGCTATTTGAAAATACATAGTCAGAGGGGAAAAATATAAAAATACATGAAAAGGAACAAAGACCACCTATAAGATATAGAAAATTACCCCAAAAGACCAAATCAAAGAATTGTTGGTATTCAAAAGGGAGCTGAGCAAGAGCAAGGAGTAGAAAGTGTAGTCAAATAAATGATGAAAAACTTTGCAAAGCTTGAGAAATATTCAGGTATAGAACAATCTGGGAATACCAAATTCAATCCCAGTGAGACTACTCCCAAGGCATATAATAACCAAACTCCTGAAGATCAATGAAAAAGAGAGGATCCTAAAAGCAGCAAGGGAAAAGAAGCAAACAACATAGAAGGAGCTTCAATCTTTCTGGCAACAAACTTCTCAATGGCATTTTCAATGTGCTCAAAGAGAAAAAAACTGCAACTAAAAATATAATATTCAGCAAAATAATCCTTCAAACATGAAGGAGAGATAAAATATTTCACAAAGAAACAAAAACTGAGAGAATTTACCACCACCAGACTTATCTTACAAGAAATGTTAAAGGGACTCCTTCAATCTGAAAGTAAAAACATACAAATAGGCCAAAAAAAAAAAGTTTTCAAGGCATAAAACCACTGGTAAAATTAAGTACAAGGACACATTCAGAATACTGTGTCACTTTAATTGTGGTGTGCAATTCTCTGATAACCTCGTATGAAGCACAAAACTGAAGTCTGTCAACAACAATAAAAGCTACAGCAACTTGTTAAGAGAGGGCATATAAAATTGTAAACTCAAACAACTAAAAGTAAACACGCAGGTGAGTGGAGTTAAAGTGTAAAATTTTTGTGTGCTTTTTGCCTTTGTTTGTTTCTGTTCTTGTGTTTATTATCCAAGATAAGTTGTCATCTCTTTAGCATAACTTGTTATATCTGTAAGATGTTTTCTTGTAAGTCTCATAACTAGAGATAAATTTATGGAAAATAAAAAGCAACAAATTAAAACATACTACCAGAAAAATCAATCACAAAGAAAGTAAGAAGAGACTGAAAATCAGAAAACAAGCTACAAAATGGCAGTAGTGTCCACTTACTTTCAACTATAACAATGAATGTAAATGGTCACACGTGTTCAATTAAAATGCATATAGTGGATGAATGAATAAAGCAGCAAAACCTGACTATATGTTACCTTCAAAAAAAACTCACTTAACCTAGAAATACATACATGGACTGAAAGTGAATGGCTGGAAAAAGATACTCGATGTAACTGGAAACCAAAAGAGGAGTAGCTATACCTACATCAGACAAAATAGATGAAAAATCTAAGATTTGAAAAGACATAGGAGGTCAATATAAAATGATAAAGGGGTAAATTCAGCAAGATAATAAAACAATTATCAGTATTTGCGCCCAAGAACAGAGCTTCCTATAAGTATATAGAGCATACATTTGTAGATCTAAAAATATACATAGGACTATAATACAGCAGGGAAATTTAACACCTCACTATCAGTGATAAGCATATCATCCAGACAGAAAATTAACAAAGAAAGAGCATAAACGACACACTTGATCTAACAGGCCTAAAAGACATTAACAGAACATTTCACCCAACTGCTGCAGAATATACATTCTTTTCTTCAGTGCATGGGACATTCTCCAGAATAGACCATATCTTAAGCTACAAAAGAGTCTGAATATATTAAAAAATGAAAATCTTATCAAGTATTTTTTCTGACCACAGTAGAATAAAACCATAAATTGAAAACAAGAGGAACCTTGGAAAATACACAAACACATAGAAATTAAACATCCTACTGGATGGCTAAAGTGTCAATAAAAACATAAGAAGGAAACTAAAAAATTTTGTAAAACAAATGAAAAATGAAAATACGACAAACCAAAACATATGAGATACAATAAAATCTGTATCAAGAGGGATGTTTAAAGTAAAAAATGCCTAAATCATAAAAGTATAAAGACTTCAAATAACCTAACAATGCACCTCAACGAATTAGAAAAGAATAAACCAAACCCAAAATTAGTAGAAGTAATAAAAATCATAGCAGATATGAATAAAATTGAGACTAAGTTCAACAAAAGGAAAAGTTGGGTGTTTGAAAAGATATTAACAACCCCTTAGCCAGACTAAGAATAAAGGAAGAAGAGGCAAATAAATAAAATTAGAAATGAAAAAGGGAAGTAAATGAAATTGATACTAGAAAAATACATAAGACCAATGATAGGAAAAGTTGATTTTTTTGAAAAGATAATCAAAACTGACAAATATTTAGCCTAAGAAAAAAAGAAAGACGTAAATTAATAAAATCAGAAATGAAAAAGGAGACATAATAACTGAGAACCCAGAAGCACACAGTATCATTAGAGACTATTGTGAACAACCACATGCCAGAAAATTGGAAAGCTTGAAAGAAAGAAATAAATTCCTGTACACATACAACTTACCAAGATTGAAATATGAATAAACAAAAAAAATTAACAAACCAATAACCAACATGGTGATCAAAGACATAATGCAAAGTCTCCCATCAAAATGAAACTCAGGACCAGATGGCTTCACTGCTAACTCTACCAATATTTAAAGAAGAACCAATACCAGTTCTACCCAAACTCTCCAAAAATTTAGATAGAAGGTAATACTCCAAACTCATTATATGAGGCTAGCATTACCCTGATACTAAAACGAGACAATAATATGAAAAAAAGGGAATGAGAACACTACATGTCAGTATCACTGATAAGCAGAGATGCAAAGATCATTAACAAACTACTAGCTAACCAAATTCAACAACACATTAACATGAAGTGAAATTCATTCCAGGGATGCAAAGGTGGTTCAACATATCCAAATCAATAAACATCATACATCACATTAGCAGAATCAAGAATAGAAACCATATTATTATTTCAATAAATGCCAAAAAAGCACTTGATAAAACTGAACATCACTTCATGACAAAAACTCTCATCAAAATGGGTATAGAAAGAATATACGTCAACATAATAGAGACGATGTATGTCAAACCCGCAGTTAACACTGTACTGAATGAGGAAAAAAAAAACTTTTTCTTTTGAGAAAGGCCTTTTCTGTAAGGGCTGGAGCAAGATAAGGATGCTTACTTTCACCACTTTTATTCAATATGACATGGGAAGTCCTGTTCAGAACAAGTAGGCAAAATAAATAAATAAAAAGCATACAAGTTGGAAAGATAAAGTAAAATTAGTCTTGTTTGTAGACAACATAATTTTATATCTAGAAAAAAACTCAATGAAAACACTGCTAAACTGATAAAAAGATTCAGTGAAGTTGCAGAATACAAAATAAACTACAAAAATCAACAAATACTCTGAAAAAACAAGAAAGCAACCTCATATACTATAGCTACAACTATATAAAATATCTCAAAGCAATCAAACCAAAAGATGGAAAGATCTGTATAAGAAAAACTATGAAACTCTTATGAAAGAAATAAAATACAAATAAATGGAAAGATATTTTATTCGTGTGGATTGGAATAATTAATGTTGTTAAAATGCCAATACTGCCCAAAGCAATTTACAG
Source organism: Alouatta palliata (assembly GCA_004027835.1). Classification (NCBI taxonomy): domain Eukaryota; kingdom Metazoa; phylum Chordata; class Mammalia; order Primates; family Atelidae; genus Alouatta; species Alouatta palliata. Next base: position 153,558 of record PVKV010002561.1, read on the forward strand.
ATTCAGCACAATTCCCATCAAAACACCAGTGGCATTCTTCACAGAAATAGAAAAAAAAAAATCATAAAATTTATATGAAGCCACGAAATATAAATAACAAAAGTAATCATGAGCAAAAAAGTACAAATCTAGAATCATCACACTACCTGACTTCAAAATTTACCACAATGCTATAGCAATCAAAACAGCATAGTGCTGGGATAAAAGCAGACAAATAGACCAATGGAATAAAATAGAGAACCCAGATATAAACCCACACATCAACAGCCAACTCAGCTTTGACAAAGACTGTACAAACATTGAGGAAAAGAAAATGTTTTAAGTAAATATTGCTGGAAAAACTGGATCATTTTATGCAGAAAAAACTAGACCCCTCTCACCATACACAAAAATCAAATAAAAATAAATTAAAGACCTAAATCCAAACCTTGAAACTATAAAACTAAAAGAAGAAATAATTTAGAAAACACTACAGGACATTAGTCTCCACAAAATTTTTTTTGTGTGTAAAACCTCAAAATTACAGGCAACTAGGGCAAAAAATAGACAAACTGAATTATATCAAGCTAAAAATCTTCTGTACAGTAAACAATCAACAAAGTGAAGAGATAACCCACAGAAGGGGAGAAAATATTTGCAAACCATTCATCTGTCCACGTATTAATAACCAGAATATATAAGGAGCTCAAACCACTCAGTAACCAAAACAAAATACTAAAAACAAAAACTAATAATTCAATTAAAAACTGGGCAGAAGACCTGAATACATATTTCTCATAAGATAGCATAAAGATAGCAAACAGGAATAGGAACAAATGCTCAACATCACTAATTATCAGAGAAACGAAAATCAAAACTACAATGAGCTATCATCTCACCCAATTTAAAATGGGTTGTATCAAAATACAGGCAATAGCAGATGCTGGCCAGGATGTAGAGAAAGGGGAACACGTCTACACCATTGGTGGGAAGATAAATCAGTAGAGCCACTAAGGAGAACTCTATGGAATTTGCTAAAAAACCTCAAGTAGAACTACCATATTATTCATCTCACTACTGAATATATATCCAAAATAAAGGAAATCAGTATATAGAATATTTATTTGCACTCCCTTATTTATTGCAGCACTATTTCCAATAACCAAAATATGGAATCAATTTAATTGCCCATTAGTGGATGATTGGATTAAGAAAATATGGTATATGTACACAATAGAATATTATTCAGCCACAAAATAGAATGAAATCTTGTCATTTGCAGCAACATAGATGGAACAAGAGGCCTTTATATTAAGTGAATAAATCAGTCACAGAAAGACAAGTGCTCTAACTCACACGATCCCACTCCTATGTGGATGCTAGTAAAAGTAGATATCATGAAAACAAAGTGTAGAATAGTGGTTTCCAGAGGCCAGGAAGGGTAGTGGGCATTGGGAGAAAATGAAGGGGATAAAAGAATATAAATGTGTTTGTTATGTGTGCTTAAAAATGGTAAAGATAATAAATATTATATGTATCTTTTAGCTAAGTAAAAACAAAACAATACTAACACAATCCACAAAACACTACGCAATTAAAATTAATGCAATTTTATTATAAAAATAAGTAAAGTGAAAATAAGCACTAATGAGAATCACATTGAAGAAGGTATAAAACAAATACTGTCTTCATTTTTGCTGCGCAAGAGAAACAGCAGCCACTAGAAAAGTAGAGAGAGACCTCAGAGGTATCAGATGATAAGCAGTGAGAAAAGCAAAAAATTTATTTATTAAGTGACTAACACATCAATGGAGGATCTGGCTAAATTCTAATCCCAATAGTACGTAGCAATACACAAAGCACCATTTAATAACCAGTAATAAAAGCAATGAAAATATCCATTTGAAAGAAAAATAAAAACCTTTCCAACTATGTAGTAGTTTCTTGCAAAAGGACAAATTAGCCATTTCAACATACTTTTTGTCAAAATTTAAAACTGTTTTATTAAAATGTATGTCTTACCTGATTCCTCAAAGTCACTGTTGTAGGCTTTCCAGGTTTCAGTTATTCGAAGAAGATTCTCTTCCATGGCTTGAATATCCATGGAGGGGCAGTTGCATTCTGGAAATTTGGGACCACAGTGACACCAGCAGTCATTCTCCTTGCAGATAAACTCTCCTTCTGAATTGCAAGCAATGTAACTCAAAGCTGCTTGTACAAAACGTTCCTGAAGGTAGTCTGGAAGAAGCACTTGAAGCCCTTGAAGAACAAACAAATCAAACAAATTTACTTTTCTAAAGAAAAAATTAAAATACTTATTTACAATATTCAATCAAAACAGTAAAAATTTTAGTATATTAAATTTTGAATTTTGTATTTTTAAACTATCAAAATAATATCTAAGTCTAAATACTGCAAATATTTATAACTTTTTCAATGTATGCTGGCTTCAAAAATATGGAACTTCAGAAACAGAGATGATTAATCATGGAGATGATTAAAAACTCAGATTATTTGATGTAATTTATCATAATATCTGGTTATTTTTTTACATAACATAGATAGAGCCTATCTTTCCAAACCTTTGAAAATACACATATGCATTTATTTTCTGCCAGTTGATTTCAAGCGATTTTCAATATTTTCATTTCATTTTGCTTGCAGACTACCAGCCCACATTAATGTAAATATCATCACACTACCAGCCTTTTCTCAATCCAGCCCACATCAATGTAAATATCATATCATGAGTTGTGCCATTGGTAAAATACATATTGAATATTGATGGTAAGGCTTATCACATGCCATTAACAACATATAATTTATATAATACAAAGAGTGAATTCCAAAAATGACTAAAGGAATCAGATGGACTGATTGATTATTTCACAGTTTATTTCTTTGCCTTGTATAGACAGCCCTAGTGATATAGCTCATTGGTTTTTAGAAGCATGTTTAGTAAAGTTGCTATCTCTTTAAAAACTATGCAAATTATTGTAAAATTAATATTTGGAGTTTTCTCAGGGAGTAACATTTGTTATGATATTTCAAAAAATCATTTTGATTTCAGTATTTCTGGCTACTTAAGAAAACTTAAATACTAAATATTTAAAAAAATATGTAGGTAAAGATAAATACAAAGCTAAGGAAAAATCTGGTAATAGCAAACTGTTACTTACCAAAAAATTAAATTTTTATAATTTTACATGTTTTCTAACAAAAACATCTATTTTGACCCTTGACTACTATCTTAGAGGTCTATTTAATAAAATTCCTAGCTTAATATTTAGAAAAAAATTTTATTTGCAAATATCTTGACAAATTGCAAAATTTCCGTTGCAAATTGTTGGAAAAAGCACTCGTAGGACATATGTTCAATTTTTTAAATTAATTTTCATTTCACCTAGAATAAATATTTATTGACTATTCTCATTTTAAAGAAAATTGCTAGGTAAGATACAAATGTGAAGGTGACTGAGAAATATATTTGTCACAGAGTTATTTGCACTATAGGAAAAATAAAAGATGCAACTATATAAGATATGTGTGATTCAACAAATATAATTAATTGGCTAAGCAATTAGGGTCACAAAAATATGAAAATATCTGTACATCTGTATGTATAGTCTGTATATAGATATATGTTTATATGAATTATGAGTTGCTTAGTAATGACCTTCTTTTTCATACCTCTACTCTTCCACTGGAAAAAGAATTGTTCCTGAAATAAAATTACACACACACACACACACACACACACACACGCACACACACACACACGTTTCCTCCTTTGTCTTTATTTCATTCTACTACCCCTAAATATTTTTATTCAAATATATTTTTATTCATCAATGTCTTTTCTCAATCCTAGTCATACTTATCATCTATAAAAGCAAGTATCTTGAAATGCATATATATATATATTTCCTGAAAATCTAAGTATGAAATATTATATAACATAAATTATGCTATATATAATTTCTTGATAAAAATTTAAAAAATACTTGACATAAATTATTATAACTACCATATGTAATATACAATTTAATAGAAGTACACTGATAAGTATGGAGAAATATTTTTTGAAGCAAATTTTTCTCAGCTTTTTGAAAACATATGGCTTGAATGACTGAATAGGACTTTTGTTGATTAGTTTATGCATGTTTTTTCTGCTAGAGTGACCCTTCCTTCAGCATAAATTATTATCCATCTTCATTTATATATATATATATATGTAAGTACTAGAAAATGTGTTTCAATAAATTAGTAAATATGAACAAAAATTGTTTCATGACACAGTATTATTCAATTTTTGCTATAAGCCAAAAACAATTATGACCTATCATTAAAAATTACATTTAATCACCCATCTGAAAATAGCCTAGTCCTGTGTCAAATGCATTGAAATAAAATATTGGGAACGAACTGATATGGAAAAGTGTTTGTAATTCAGTCATATAAATCAATTATTTTCTCAAGATCTTGGAATTTTACCAAAAAATTACTACCAAAACTTAATAAATAACTTTTCATTATTCCAGTTACACTTCCACTCAGAGGCACCTTGTTTGATATGTTATGCTCATGAGCGGTTAAACAAATTTGAAATATTATTATTTCAACATGTATTTGCCAATAACTTCTTATAACTACTTTTTATTAACTACCTTAAATATATTTTCATCAATAACTTAGAGTTGTAGCTAGGGCTCTTTTAATTTTTGAAAAATGTCTGCTCTGTTATAGTCTTAGGAAAACCTGAACTCAAAGTCCTTCTTTTGTATCTCTCATTTTTTAAAATACTAATTCCTATACTCATGGTTAAGGCATAGAGCTTTGTTCTGAATTAGTTATCTAATCCAGTTGACTTCAACAATTATTGGTGCTTTATTAGTTTGCTTAGATTCAATTCCACTTCAGGAATACTTCTTTTTCTACTGGAAGAGTAGAGTTTCAGAAGAAAGTCTTTACTGAAAAATTGTCATAATTTCTGAATTCTCTCAATAATGTACCTGAATTCAGAATATTTCAAAGTGGGTCAAACACTCCGATTCTAAAACTTCACCTGGTACTTAGAAACAAAACACAAAACAAAAGCAACTATCTGTATTTATTTATCATCTATATCTCTATCCATCAATTCATTGATTCATTGGACCAAATATCTAACTAGCTAACTATGAAAGACATGAAGATCTCAGTTGCTACCTTAATAAAAGATTCTTCAGTGATACTGCTATTTGCAATTGCCACATATGGTGACCCAGAAATATCTATATCCTTCAAAGGAAGGCACTATGGTAACATTAATCCAGAATTGATAAATAGTTCACATTACTCTTTCAGGTAAGGTTGAAAAGGTGAACCAACATTATACTTGGATGTAAACGCCAATTAAATTTTAAAGAGTGCATGAAATATTGAGGGTCTTGAAGTTGACTTGCTAATATTATTTTCAGAAAGGACTTTACGCTCACTAGTGCATAAAGTTGTAATAGACAATTAAAAATATAGAGCTGTAAAATAGAAAAAAAGTGAAAGAGATGGAGGTTTCTGAATTACTCACATTAGCTGAAGAGCATAGAAATAATAATTATACAAAAGAGAAATGTTCCATCATTTATTCCATGTGTTAATTATTTTTCCAGACAGATAAGGAACTGAGGGTTTTTAAAAATAATTTAATATTTTGAAAACTGAACACAGTAATTTAGACAAAAATCAATAAATCTAGTATTATTTTTATAATATTTTTATTTTTCATAGTAAACTGAAATAGTCATACTAATTGATATAAACGTGTTGTCATCTTTATCATAATTCATATTCTGATGGAAAGTTAATTCATATATTAAAAAGGAGTAAGCAGCAGAGAATTGCAAGAAATATTGGTGGACAACATTTTTATTTAAATTAGAGAAAATATTTTAATAAATGCAAATCTATAATTGATATTGATAAATTGAGTAACATTTAAACTGTTAAAATATTTAAGAACTTTGTACTTTCAATAAAACTCAAAATAAATGGCATTCATTCGCTATTTAGGATAAATTTAAACAATTCAATGCTGTTACATTTTTCTTTTAATTAATTAATTCGTTAATTATTTATTTTTTAGAGACAGGGTTTCACTGTCATCCAGGCTGGAGTGACATGATGTGCAGTGTCTGGACAGTGGTGTCCAGGCTGGAGTGACAGTGAAGTACAGTGGTGTGGTCACAGCTCACTGCAACCTTGAACTCTTAGGTGCAGCAATCCTCCTGCCTCAGTCTCCTGAGTGACTGGGACTGTGGGTCTGCAACACCAATGCCCAGCTAATATTTTTCCTTTTTGTATCTCACTATGTGGCTCAGGCTGTTCTTGAACTCTAGGCTTCCTTCAAGTGATCTTTCTGCCTCAGCCTCCCACAGGGCTAGGATTACAGGTGTAAGCTACCACGTGGGGTCACTGTTACATTTTTCAAGATTGCAAAGTTGAGAGAAAAACTGGTAGGGTTTCTGAAGCTTTTAAGCATTTTTATGTAAAACTGAATAATGTAAATACTCAGCTTTAACTTATGCAATTCAAAAAGGCATACTAGAGAATAACAACTCAAAATTACATCTTTGATCAGTCAACTTAATTTTGATAATAAGTGTCATCACAAAGACTTATCTGAACTTGTTCAACTAGCAGTGTTAAAACGTGTATTCATAACCGGTTCCTGCCTACAAGAATGAGCAAGTATGCATTCCTATTGTATTTGTTAAAAGTTCTTATGAATACAATACTCTGTATTGAATATCTAAAATATGCAGTAATAGAAAATAGCAAATTATTATTATAAAATCCATCTTTAAAATGGAAATCATATAAATATTTTGTTAATATATTCTTAAGTACATTTCTATTTACCAGAAGAAAAATACAGTCTTGTCTGTCACGTTAGGTTATATTTAAAATGTCACCAGTTCATTTTACACCATACATAAATATGGTTACAACTTTAATAAGAATGTTTAAGAACAAAGTCAAAGCTCAGGCAAGCATATGAAGAAATTGTAACATAATGAGACAATGATTACTATAAGTAAGAAAAACACTGTTAGAATAGACTTTCAATTGCAGTATGTTACTTGAGAAGAAAAGCGAATTTTGATATTTTCTTGTACCAGTTAAAATCATGAAATTAGCCTTTCATGAGAGTTTTTAACAGCTTGTACATATATGCAGTTTATTTTAAAAAATGGAAAAGAAATCACAACTGGATAATTGTCATCCAGGCTTCTAAGAGAATTAGTGAAATTTTACCTACATACCTTGCAACTGAATCTTATTCTCAGGACTCTGAACCAGAACAGAACTGACGGAATCTAGGTTGTCATAGTTACTGCAGCCAAGAGGACCAGTCCGTGTTTCTGTTACCTGGCAAACAAAACACAAACTTTATTATCTAAATCAGACTTCACAATGTCCTTTTGGTTCAATGCAGTTGTCACACACTAATATTATACATTTGACAGTAAATATCACTGAAAGGTCCAGGATCCCATACACACTAGCAATGCACACACCTAAACATAGTGGAGAGCAGTATGTTTGTCTTTAACTCATTTTCTTTCCTTTGGTTGGACATAAATATTCTAGGAAAATAATGCATGCCATCTTTGTTCAAAAGCATAACTCATAAAGTCACTGATTTCACCCAAGATATAACAAAGGACCTCTCTTTATGGAAAAGAGTGAGTTCTGACTTTTATGAGAATTGTTTGTGTTTGTTTTTACTCAATAAATCAGAACCGTCAGGCTACTCTCTCAAAACTGACTTTATTATTTTATTTTTCTTAAAAATCTATAATTTTTCCTGTTTTTATCTTGGCAAGAAAGTCTAAACTCTCTGTTTGCCTTCTATCTGGCCCACTTCTTTCCAAGACGCCAGGTATCTCCCTGTTCAGCTTGACGTTCATTCTATGCCTTTGCTTATACAACATCCTACACTCCCACCCCACTTGGATTAGAAACTTCTCCTTTCCAACTTTGACTAATCGGTTTTATCTATCCTCAAAAATAACACAAGTATAAACATTTTGTAATGTTCAAACATTTACACAAAGTATTCCTTGATGATTTACACCTGTGTTATTTACCATTTCTATCCTATTTTGGTTTGCAGTGCACAGATTTCGTACTTAAATATATAATCTCATATATGGACTGATTTTTTCATGGATGTCTTGGGATGGAGACTAAATTCAATGAATTATATGATGCTGAAAATGCATCCTTAAGATTTAATCCTGAAGATTTAAAACTATTTGAAGCAGAGCAGTGTTGTCAGAATCTTTGTGTTTTTAATAAGATATTCTTTCTCAATAATCAGACTGTTCTTTGCAAAACACAATTTAGATCACTTCATTCCATTGTTTCCAATAATGTAATGGTTTCCCATTCTTACCCAGGGTATGACTTAGAGCCTTTTATAAACCTAGGAAGATACCATATTACCCAGTTCCCTGTTACCTCCCTAGATCCATCGCTTCTCTTGTTTATTTTACTTACTGTATCTCAAACATACTTGGCATTCTGATGCCTTGGAGTATTTGACTTGTTCTACTATCTGGAAATTTCTTCCTCAAAGTGTTTTCTAGCTAATCCTTCACTTCCTTCAAATTTTTGCTCAAATCTCATTCTCTTGGGACCTCTTGGACTAGCCTACTGAAATAAACACCCCTACCTCTTAAAACCATTTTTTTCCTTCCTACCTTGTTCTACCTTTTCCACGGCAGTTACCAGCTTCTAACATGCTGTATAATTTACTCATTTGCTATGATTACTGTTGACACCTCTCACTAGAATAAGAGCTCCAAAAGTGCAGGAGATTTTGTCTATTTTGTTCTCTCACATATCCACAGAACATATCACGTTATTGTGTCAGCCCAGGAGCATTAATGAAGAGGAGGAGGAGGAGGCAGCGTAAGGAGAAACTTCCTAGCATGGAGCAGGAAAGACATAAGGCCATTGTGGAGATGATGAAATCCTAAACAGTGACAATAAACTTTATCTGAAGAAGTTCATTTGTGAAAAACAAGACAAAACAAAGTCAAGAAATGACAACATTATGAAACACTGAAAATGTTCATTGATAGAAAAAGGCCACTGAGGTTTCCAGCATTAGTGATAACATTAAAAATATGAAGCTAAGAAGCTCACTGTGGAGGACATCTAAGGGAGCTCGGTTTTGAACATGTTGATTCCCTTTGGTGGAAATATTTAATAGGAGTGGCAATACAGGTTTATGTCTTAGAAGTTATGTCAAAGATGAGACTACTAATTTGGAAGTCATCAACTAAGAGGTGGTAATGATGAATACAGACACATCAACTCAAATGCATTGAGTGCATGTTTAATTTGTATCATGACAACTCTATTATATTTTCTAAATGGTAAGTCCTTCATAGTAACCAAGACTGACTATGTATACACAGCAAGAGTTGACAATGTGGTTTATCATGGACAAAGCATTACTTTTTCCTTAACACCACAACTCTGAATTATTTTCCACTTACTACTCCCCACTGATGATACTGAATAGACTTTATTTTGTTTAGAGAAATAATTTATAGTGTTGATATGACAGATGTATGTATAATTAATATTTAAATATAAATTAGTAATGGCCTAAGGGCAAAGGGAAAAGTAAAAGCATCAAAGAGAATACTTAAGGTGTAAGGTAATTTAAATTTTCATTTTATACTATCATGTGGTCCTATTGACAACCAATATGTATCACACAAATATAAACACACCCCCCCCCATGCCTTTTTTAGGAAGTTTTGTAAGTAAAATTGGCATTAAGCACATACTCATTGACATATGTGATCTCGGAAAAGGAAAGGCAAACTCCTAACACTTAACCCTTGAAAGAAGATAAATAATATGACCTCATTACAGAGAGTCTCTTGCAGTCACCTACTCTGTTGTGATTACATGTTAAAAAATTAAATGAGACATACATCTAGAGAATATTTGAATATCTCTATCTTTATATATTGCTTGACTTTCTCATCTTTCACAATATACAGTAAGTTTAGCATATCATGTTTATATTTTGTTCTCTATCCTTCACAACTGAATTCACTGATCAAAGTCTGGTTTAATATAAATTTTACAAGCTCTAGCATGTTATATGAAATAAAGCTATTTTTCAATTGTATTCCACCTAAGGACTCTATAGGCCTTACTAATGTCAGCATTAGTAAATGTGTCCATACTTATTTTATTTTTTTAAAATAATAATAAAATGAATAAAAATGGAAAGAAAAAGTAAAAGTCAACTTACTACAGAGATGCTAACTGTGCCAAAACACAGAATAGCAGTTTACTGTTTGTTCCAACCTATCATTTTTAATAATAAAAGTAACAAATTCCTATGTTGGAAATTTAAGCAATGAAATAAAGTACTTAGCCAGAGGAACAACTGCCATTTTTTTCTACTTTAGTATGTTTCCCCTATCCTTTTATCGGACATGAAAATGGTTGAGACTAGGAGCAACTGCTCTTCAAGACTATTCTTTATTCACAGCATCCAAATATCATGGTCTTTACCTTTTCACAAGGCATATCTTATTAAAATAATTATTTTGTTTCCTAGTTACATTAGTTTATATCAAAGTAACTTCTGAATAATTTTATCAGCCATCTATTATGAACATAAAACACTGGAATATTGATATGTACAATTAGCTCTTTCATAATTGAGTTATACCCAAAGAGGCATAACCTAAGACTGTCCATCTGAAATCAATTTTCTCTTCCAGAGACTTACATTTCATCTAGGTAACTACAAATGAATGTTAAAATTTAAGAGGAGATTTTGCTTATTCCATGTTGTAGCAAGAAAACCACACCTGAAATGTTGGGAGTTGAAGTGGGGGAGTAGTGAAATTTGTTACTGGTACCTGCATCCTGAACTGCTATACCAGTTATTTCCTTTTGCATATTTTGCCAATCTTTACCTTACATATACCTTATCATACAGTCGACTTCAATTGTCTCTCCTTTTCAAGAAATAAATGTTATTATTTTTTAATTATTCAAAACACTTTGGGTTGAGAAGGTAGAAACTATACTAGTGAACCTTAAATATATATGGCTTGTATTGAATTGCTGATATCTTAAAATTTAATATAAGAATTGACACTATCTTTAAATAGAAATAAAGATGTAATCCTACATAATTAATTCTAAAAATTTATTCCCTGTATGATCTCTTTGTTTTTTAAAAATATCAATTAACATAGTTGCAATTCATGTATGCAGCAAATGACTCATATCTAGAACATATAAATAAATTCTACAAACTAATAATAATATGGCACATTGATTTTGTATCCTGAGACTTTGCTGAAGTTGCTTATCAGTTTCAGGAGATTTTGGGCTGAGACAATGGGGTCTTCTAGATATACAATCATGTCATCTGCAAATAGAGACAATTTGACTTCCTCCTTTCCTATTTGAATACCCTTTATTTCTTTTTCTTGCCTGCTTGCACAAGCATTCCTATACACCAATAACAGACTCAAAGAGAGCCAAATCAAGAATCAACTGCCATTCACAACTGCTACAAAGAGAATCAAATACCTAGGAATACAACTAACAAGGAATGTAAAGGACCTCTTCAAGGAGAACTACAAACCGCTGCTCAATGAAATAAGAGAGGACACAAACAGATGGAGAAACATTCCATGTTCATGGCTAGGAAGAATCAATATCGTGAAAATGGCCATACTGCCCAAAGTAATTTACAGATTCAATGCT